>JARJDR010000082.1:0-16859 GCA_030264135.1 Myllaena sp. GC000078
GGTAGGCAGTCGGGTGGTATTGGCTAGCTGGGGGTCCATCTCCACTGTCCCCGTACTACGATGATTGAATTTGTTACGGCGCACCCACCGTATTCCAGCACTAAAGACCCAAGTCAAACAAATTACCCGCCGCGGTCGCACACATGCAATTCGGGTGCACCGCGCGCGCGCGTTAAATATTTCCACGGTGGAATTAAAACGAGAAGTTCTTAATTAAATTTCCCGACCGTTTAAAACGCTCGGCGATTTTTCCTCTCTCGAGGAGTCGGGCGCGCAAATTGCATAATGACTAATTTCATAATTTCTCCGCGGCTTTCTACGCGCCGCGTGTGTGTGCGCACATATGTGGGAGTTCAGCGCTATCAAAGTTAATTAGATATATGGTAGAGGCGCGCGACTGAATGTGGTTGTAGGCGGCAGCAATCGTCTAACGAGATGCACGAATACGGAATAAGGAATACATGTTCGGGGAAGGAAGGTCGGCAGAGTGAAAAAAAACCCGTGAGCGTGCGGAATGAAAAGGAGAAGAAAAATAAAACGCCAACTCCACTAATTAGTCTCAAGACCTTAATTAAGTTATTTTTAATTGAGCAGCGCGCCCCGTACGTCGACGACGGCGACGGGGCGACCACAGAGAAAATATCTGCCCGGAGCGCATTCAGCATGTGTTCTTTGAACATTTTTCCAGCGTCGCCCTCGCCTTGGCAATGGCAAAAGAAGAAGAACGACTTAATTAATCTTATATAATTTTCAATATCTCTCTTTGCGGTGAGCGGAAAGAATCAAAGCGGCTGCCGTTCATCATCCGAATCGTAACCGCGATTGTTGTAATCGCCGGACATTACCTCCACCTATTAATTAACGACATCATCACAGTCATCATTGCGGGCGCGTTGCGTCATTGGCGGGGCACTCCAGGAAAAGGTTGATTTCCGATTGCAATTGTGCGATTTACTAGCGAGACGCGCGTCGACCGACCGACGCGCAATGAGTAATAAGAGCGGGTTCAATTAATGTTACGGCTTACGGCTCTAGTCTGGCATCCCGTTGGCAATACGCGCGTGCACATGTGTTCGGTGTGTTATGCCCGCGAATGAACACGATGGAGAAAGTAATAATCTCTTCGATAATGCGCGAGCTGCAGGTATGCAATGTACGGGCCCGTGTACGTATGAATGTTCAGCACGCAAAGTTTCAACTTCAGACGCGAGTGGAATAGAAAAGACGAAAACAATAGCAAAATTACGCTGGCGCTGACTGAGAGACGGAACTTAGATTGTGGAGTTTACTCAAGCACTCCCCGCGCGCGCCATTGTGTGCATTTTTTATTCGGTCGGCAGATACGAATTGCATATTGTAACATTTTTTGAGCATTTGCTATCTCTGACAACAACGTGCGTTGAAAGGACTTGTGGGGAATGCAGCCGAGCGGAACGAACGAAGGTATTTTGCCGAAACCTGCACGATTGCAGCCAATTTTACGTTCGCTTAGCGCGCGCTCGCGAGCTCTGTTCCATCACGAAGAAGTCGGTGGCAAATTGTAAGGGTGAGCGCGATGGTGGTGTGCCTTATGTTTAGGGTCCGTGCATTCCAAACAGTGTGCGCGCCGTACTGCTACTACACTAGAGAACTAGTTGTAACGGTTTTTCGATGAAATTCGATTGAACATCTGTCCCCCTTCGTTACGTATCGTGCAAGTAGCGTATTGTTCAAGCACATACGCTCCTAGGGTTCACCGCATGCTATGACATTGCAATAAAAAATTAGGGATGATGGGAATCTCTTTAACTAACATTAAGTCGCCATGCAGAAAAACGAACAAATGTAAAAAACTGAGAATTCCACGAAAAAAATGATAGGACTATGAATCAGAATTGATACACATGTTGCAAATTCCACATAAGTTTTCATTACAATTATCGTCGTGCGTTGCGGAAGTGACAAAGAAGCTATGGCTTGATAAGATGCAATGCGACGCGGGCACTTCCTTCTCGCGATAAATCTCCTCCGACGCGACTCCACTGCATTTTAATCATAACTACAAAAATCGTTAGGAATTCGTTTACTACTCGCACGCGCGCGTTAATATTTGCTCAGCGACAGCCGGGGCCGGTGGCTTCCCGCCTCACAAGACGCAGCAGCACTCTATTGTGCATACACCTTTTTCCGGGCACGTGGGGAAGACGTTTGCCTTCTTCCAATATGTAACACAATACTATTATTCATTTGCGCACCGCGGCAAACGTCTTTAAGACGTTGCGGGAACGTCTTGCTAGGTATGCGCACATAATAGGCATTGGAATAAACGTGAATAGCAGATTTCAAGGTAGGGCTCGGGCGCCTTGTCCTTCGGAGACTTGTGGACTTTAGAGGAGGGTAAATCAAAAAGCAGATGTGAGCGTCTTTTGTGCGCGCAACAATTCGCCGCGTGCGCCGCGAAGAAGTTCGTTGCGTTTGGCAAAGACGTTGCGTTCCCTATTTACATTTTCACGACGGTGACGGTTTGTTGTGGTACGGTGCATCGAGTTAAAGGGCTTGGGAACCGCGCACCTCTCCAGTTCCTTCCGAAGGGAGAGCCCCACGAGCGTCTAATCTTTGCCGATTTCGGGTGCAGTGAACTATGCTTTCTTACCTTGCCTAGTAAGGCTGTCATGCGAAATGAAAAATTCGTTGCCTTTACGCACGCGGGGCAGGTGGTAACGAGATTTTCTCGTTCTCAAAATAAATGGCTCTGTCAAAAGAGTCGTTGTGCATTTCAATGAGCTGCACACACGATGGATGCGGGCTTGAACTCTAATCAGGTTAAATGCGCCAAAAGAAACAATGCGACAATTTCGGTCGGTGCCCCACGTGTGTGTCGCAACATTGAAAAACGGCACCGTAATAACGGATTGAGGAGAAATTTAAAAAAAGGATGAATTCTTTGTTAAACTAATGTTATTGCTCTACATTTCGAATGGATGTCGATGGCCCGTGTGTGTGTTCGCGTAATTGTTGTAGTTTCGAATGCGCAACAGATGATAAGTAAATAATTTACGCCGGCTTCTAATACCGTATTAATTATGTATGGCCAATTGGCCGATAATTGGTATTTGGGTACACGCGGTATGACACGATGCATACGCGGCGCACGCATACAACACAACGGTGGCTGCCCGCAAAACGGTTTGTCGGTCGGTCGATATTGATTACGCGCTGCCCGCAAATTATGACAATTACAATTAAATAATATAATTGAGGTGATAAAATATCAATTAATAATTCAACAGCTGGCCGAAGCGGGAGGTGGGCGTCAAATGCGTATGCATTTCGCACACAATCCAATTGGAATCCAATGCGAACATGTTTCACTTTCGATTTTATCGTTTCCCCACCTCCCGAGTCAGTCTCTCATTCATGATGACGATAATAATAAAAATGATGATGATGATTGTGCATCGTACCAATCGGTTTACCGCACACAGCCTCTCAATCGAATCGCGTGGTTGTTGAAATTAAGTTGTTTACGATGCGTAATGCAAGCACGAAGAAGTAAGCACATCCCGCAATGGTGAATTTCTTGTCGCGTTGTTCGCGTACGCCCAAAGTGTCGATGCGAATCGCGCGCTAGCGCCACTCATTTTCTCGACATCATCCACATCGCGCAAATCTCGTCGCTTAATTGCCACTCGGCGCCGGTAATTACAAGGTGTAAATCCGCAACGCGCGGGCAGATTAGATGCGTTCCACCAATCCGGCCGGTAACACCATATATGGCACACGACTTCGCGTTCGAAGTGCGCCACTTATGAAATGAGCAGTTGTTGTTCCACGACAAACATACACACCAACTCGACTTAATTACGACATATCAGCGCACATCTCGCAGTTTTGTAATTGTTGGCTATGCCATTTTTTTCCCGCTTGCAGAGAGTTCTACTACATCCAAATGGAGAAGTACGCCCGGCAAGCGGTGTCGGAAGGGGTGAAGAACGCCGACGACTTACACGTCAGTGGAGACTCTGAATTGTACCGAGTGCTGAATCTCCACTACAACAGAAATAATCACATCGAGGTATGGGGCCCACAGGTTCGTGGTTTCTCTTCTGCTTGGAAAAGATCCATGGGCATCGCGCCACCCACTCTCTTTATTATCACCTCTTGTCGCTTTAACAAACCGTGATCTTTGGTGGCGTAATTAATTAACAAAGTCGACGCCTAGATGTAATTAACAATGGAATAGTTAGTAGTGTAGCAAATCTCCGCATAATAAGGGTTGGGTTAACGATGCCTACGCTTTCTTTACTTTCCTGTTAGTTAATTTGAAGGTATCTTATTTATATTGTATGAAACTAATAACTATTGTTATAATGCAGGTACCATCAAACTTCCGTTTTGTGGTCGAGCAGACGTTGCGCGAGTTTTTCAAGGCGATCCAGGAGGGCCGCGATACGGAGCAGTCGTGGAAGAAGTCGATATACAAGATCATCTCGCGACTGGACGACCCGGTGCCCGAGTACTTCAAGTCGCCGAACTTCCTCGAGCAGCTCGAGTGACCGGTGACGATGCACGGCGGCAGCGGGCTGTTGCCCAACGGTAACGATATCGTGCTATGGTAAATTTCTGCAAAACAAACCAAAAAAAGAACCACAAATTCATCGAAGCTATATCGTCAGCGTTGGGAGGAAGAAGTCAGTTCGGATCGCGCAAGCCCACCGCGCGTCTGCGTTCGTCGCACACACACACATCATCACCTCACGGGGCCGTGCGATCGATGCACAAAATCACAATCAATAACCCGGAATCGATCGCACGGCCTCGACGACGATGGCGCGACGACGCGATGTCGCGGTCAACTATCTAAACGCACAAAAACAAAAAAAAAAAAAAAACGAAACGGGAAAAACTAAAACTAATCTAAACAACAAATTATTACAATACAAAAGGGAAAGTGGAAAAACAGAGATATTTACACGAAACTTAAGTAAATCAACGTCCTCGCTAAGCGATTCGCGCGTGCGCACGCACGGCATGTAACCAGAGCTGCAGACCGGCACAGCGCGCGCGGACGCTAATCACGGGGGCGTTTCTATTGAGAGAGTTAAAATTGAGCACATCCAACGAATCGGTGACGCATGGTGCGTAAGTTAAATTAAACCTTCCTAATTAATAATTGAGAAATGATTGGAGACGAGACGACGCTGTCAACGTTTTATTGTTTATATATAATAATATTAATATAATATATATTAGAATGAAAGAGAAAATGAAAGAGAGTTGAAATACGAAAAATAAAATTATTCGGAAAAAGCGTTCCGGTTCACGGGCGCATTGTTGAAATCTGTGTTAGGTTGACAGTTTGATTGCGCGCGAAGAACGCACGCGACCATAACAAAAACAAAAAAAAAACTATTGTTAATTACTAAATCTCGCCTCAGGCTAAATCGTTCACGAACAGTGAATTCGAATTAAAACAAAATGAAAGAAAGGTTTAAAGAAGTCATTTATGAAGAAGCACATTCGACACGTACGCAAATTCTTAACGAATAATTAAGTAATAATCAATTCACCGTCAGCAAGAAAGAGCAGGAAAGTAAGAGAGTGAGCGCTTTACGGAAATAGTTAATCATTTAACCTGATACATAATAATCACTAACGAAAATAGCCGGATATAGAAACGCAACACGACTCCCCCCGAAAGCCTCTTGTCCGAACATAAATTGGTAATTAATAATCGTTAAATTAAACAAGAAAACGTTTCGACAGTAAGAGGAAGAGAAGGTAGCCGTCAAAGTACAATCTGCACGATAACGTTGTTTCTGATAAGCTTTCCCCCAAATTAGTTCTCAATGGTAGTAGCGTGTGACAAAAATGGCAATCGATTGATTTTTTTTTCGCCATGTGAAGAACTGTATTTGTGCGTTCAAACACGCTTTGCGATCGGTCGAACGATAGCTAAAATTGATTTTTATGTGTACATACGATTTGTATATACTATTATTATTAATATTATTATTATTGCTATTAATGACTATTAGTTAATATTTATAAATCGCCCTAATTTATCGTAAAATCACCAAAGTTAATGAAATTGTTTCACAGCTAGTCGCTTGTTTGAAACGCATCAGAGTGTCGACTAATGCCGCACACTGATGCGTTTTGAATAATTTTGAGTTAAGACGAACGCGATATGTCCTATTGATAGTGAGTTTTGGATGGCTGGCTGGTCGCTGTTTTGATACGAATTTATCATCGCGACCAGGAAGCGATTCGCTCAACTGCGATACGTATGCGTGTGCTGCGCTCGAATCAGATTCGAGACGTTGTCCGTCGGAGAGATTTTTGTATTAGGCTGGCATTCCCTCCCCACACACACATGCATAATGATTTTATTTTATTTTTGAAATGTATATTTAATTTTGTATATTGATTTTGTATTTTAATAATCGGCTAGTTGCTAATGTTTTAATTTCTAAGTTCACCCTCGGAATGCCAGCCAGCGTAAATTGATTGCAGAATAGGTTATCTACGATTACAATAACGTTCTTTTTAGTTTATTATTTTATATGATTCACGTAGACGAGCACATTGTTTTCTAGTTTATATAAGCGAACACAAAACAGGGTGGCGTATGCTCCCCGTTTTTTGTACACCGTGTGAGGCAACTAGTCAATTAACTAATTCAAACAAAAAGCGATAAGAAAATATAATTGATATGATATATTTCACAACATTTGTTATAGTTTTGTTTATTTTGTTTTTTTTTTGCAGTTTTATTTTTGTTTTTCAGCGAGTTTGAAACGATTACAGTTTACATCGCATGGCGATGAGATTCGCAATCGATGAAGGGATATAATTCGAATTATCACACAATCCTCAACGCTCGCTGCAAACGTGTTCGGCCAGCAAGCGCATACTGAGTGTGTGTCCTACGTGAGCCGGTTCGGTGGGGCGCCGCATATTTACCGACCGCCCCCAAATTGGGCGGTCGCGGTCGTGATTTTCCTGTTCCTAAAAATGAGATGAAACAAAAATACTATTAAGCGGACGCGATTCGATCGCACTCGCGCGCTATAACGGTTGCTAACTGCCGAAATTATAAGACTGCCATTAATTTACGATTTGATTCGTGCGCCTGCGTTTCGCGTGTTTGCGTTTGCCTTATCAAAATTGATGGTTTTCGGACGTTTTCGAAGATGAATTTTTTGTTGAATTTTTGTTTTTTGGCGCCCCCCAAAAGCCAATCACGAAACACCTCTACTTCTGGCGATGTATTTACCTCTCCTCTATCTAAAGCAGGCCGTATGTGTACGCACACACTCCCAAAATACCAAATACAATTAATAATTGCCAATACGAAATAAAACTATTTAATCAAACGTATTAATCGCTTGTATATAAGAACACTAAAGGTACTATAATAAGGCTCTTTTCCTCAAAATGCAATAGATGTGTGGATGGATGAGGGGTTCGTAGATGATAATTAGCAAATTTTGCACATATTCGGTGTTAATTTTACGAAATGATAATGGATAATAGACATTCCCGGTGTACGAGAGTGGGTGTGTGCAACGTACGCGATTCTATACTAATGAGCGTTGAGGTCGATTTCGGCGCAAATGCGAAACACAAGGGATGCAACGACTTGCCATGCAGATTTCACTTGACTACTAATTACTCAATGGGTTTTTGCGTAATAATAACTGAGAAGTGAGGTTTTTTAAATTTAGCAGAGAAAACAGCTTACTACTCGGCAATAGTAAACGCATACATGCAGAGCACCGGTCACAATACTTAATCCGCAACAATCGAAACAGAATTAACCAACCGAATGAAGAAGACTTTAATTAGGGACATTACATACCTACATGCTAACCTCAATAGAAACTCAATTTAAATGCAAACCGATAAACCAGATAAAAATATACGAGATTGTTGCATAATTGACGGCATTGCAATACAACTCGGATGCGAACAAAATTCATTACACAGACCAGTTTTACATGTAAGCCATGAATATATTTCCATAGATCTCTTTATATACCGGTTGACGAAATTCAAGCCAATTGCAGCCGAATAATTATTGCAACAGTCTCACAACACACCAAAAAAAAAAGGAAAACTTCTTAATTATTATTATAATAATTAATCTATGACAATGCAAAACAGCGAAACACACAATGCGAGACCTCAAAAACTACGGTTGGTTTTTTGGACGATTCAAATCGATTTGTATATTATAATTCGACTAAGACGACAAAACGAGTTTACCACAAAACAATTCAAACGCCCGCGCAATTTAACAAACAGTATAATGCATATTGGAAACAATATGCAATGAATTCAACTCCAAATATGCAAACATAACCGACTTCTAATTAACGAAATATATCAATACAGGCAACAAACCGACGACAATGGAAATAAAACTAAAGCGAGACGGAGACGCTCGCAGCATCAGCAGCCGCCGTCATATACCGTTAATGAAAAACAAAAACACAATTATTGATTGATTCATTGATTGGATAAAAATAATATAATAAGAGGCAGAGGCGCCGTGCGTTTGCGATAATAAGCGCTTGTGTATTTCTGTTTGACGCACGGTGGCTCTTTCAACAAAACGCTCCCCGCAACAAATCCTTTTTCTCAAAGTACTACTCCCCCGCCCTTGCCCCCCAGAATTGTCGAAGACGATTCACATCATATATAGGACACAAGGAGACACAGACACATTCAACACTTAATCACAGATGAATTCAGAAATAATGATAAAAATAGAAACAACCCTAGGAGGAGCGGAATTACATTTAATTTTTGGATGCGACTGTAAAGAATTGAGTAATTTTTGAGGTCACATTCGGAGCAGATCGCCCATACGCAATGGGATTATTCGCATATAGTGCTCCCTCCCCCGCGCCCATAATCTCCCGTGCAACTAGGATCCTTGGTAGCAAAACAAAGCCACTCACTTCTTTCGAAACGTAATTCGTAAGGATGAACGGATGAATACGCATGTCGATCCGTTTTTTGGGTTTGTTCCTTATATCAATACATATTCTCTACCAGCCAAGTATACTTAGCACTTGATTACAAATACTACCATACATAAACGAATGGTTGGAATAAGCATAAGTTTTTGCGTTTTTGCGTTCGATTTTGATTTTCGATATACTTCATAGACATTTAATACGCGATCTTGTTGGATGAGAATGGTGAGAGAGTGTAAAGAGCAAAAAACAAAACATACGATTTTGGCCCGTTTTTTCATATACGATTTTCGGTTGAGAATTTTACGTTCGCGAAAACGTTTGGTTTGAAATATGCACACACATTCGGGATAACGAAAATACCACAACTCTGGCACTACTGCGCCTCGCGTTGACGTGGCACGGTAGAGCTTTTCAGTTACAGAAGCGTCAAAACAAGACAATGATATTTTGCAGGTTTGAAAATTTTAAATAACATCAATAACAGCAACTTAAACAACAACTAACAACAACAACAAGAAAACAACAACCGCAACATCATTACCATCGGAATGTTGAGATTTTGAATATTCGAAAATGACATGTTTGAAAAATACACTGTTCGGAATAACTTATTTAGGTCACCGGTTCAAAAACAATTTAAAGGAACGAAAACTAAAAGATGCATGAAAAAAGTAATATCACGAAAAAAGTACAAGCTTATTTTAAGCACCTCTGCGCCTTAAAATTTTAAAATGAAAAAAATGATGAAAAAAATTCGAAGCAAAAAATGATATGAGTGTGTATAAACCAAAATCTGCCTTATTCTATTTTCTTATGACGAAAAAAAAATCTCCTACCGTTATAGCGCAATTATTTGCTAGTGTATATCGTTCTTGATCACCTTTTGAAGAAGACGTAGATGAAGAAGATGATGAAGAAGAAGATGCAGACGAGAGAAAAACACAGGATAAAATAAAAACGACACGTACACACATGGAAATATTGGAAGTCTTTAAACGTATAGTAATTAATAAGCAAGATTCCAAAACTAAAACCACACTTACGCATTAACGACGCATATACACGTTCACACCGACGATTTTTAACCATTTCCAAGTAACAAATTAATTATCAAACTAATCTAATCCAAATAATGGTAATAACATAGCATTTTGTGTGAATTGTAGTATACATGTACAATTGTTGGGTGAAACCACAGCAAGCAAGCAAAGAAAAAATATAAACGGGGAACTTGAGACACAAGCACACATGCATACGAATCGGGTGCCTCCGTTGATTTCATCGTCTTCGGTTCCATTTTGCGTTTCGACAAATGAATAAACAAAGAACGGGGATTTTTAATTTCAACCCTCACGGCATATTGTCTCGGTCGTTTTCAGTTACAGAATGACATAAACCTATTTGGCATGATTGATGTGCCAAACAGATAATCTCGTATTGTAGTTCTTATTGTTTTGGATCACACACTTATTTTCTAACTACCATACGGTGTAATAAACATATACTACCTACCATACCAATTAATAATCGTAAAATATTCACCACATCTGATTCGCTGATCGAATCAGCGACCAATGCAAACACCTAACTGCACACAGAAGGAGAAACAATCAACGGTAATCGCGGCAAACGAGGCATGCAAAATAACAACAACAAAAATGCGCGGCTATGCTCTCTGCTTGTCGCGATTACGTTTGATGCGATGAGACGCAGCCAAACCAATAAGACACTAGACGCACCATACACATACAGGACAAAAGGACAAAACCGAAATCGAGGAACAATGACACGTTCCTTGCATTAATGACATTACATAATTAGATGGAGAGCTACAAAACCGGGCATCCGACATTTTATAATCTATAGTTTATCATCTAATAAGAAACCACTCTCTATTAATAAATATATCAGTAATCTTAATGACATTCATACCTATAGAAATAGCAATTACAACCATGGGATAATTAATAATGATGCAAACAGGTCAAATCAACCGATATCAAACTGCAAACCACTGGACATATGCAGCAAGTGCAGTTTGCAAAAAAAAACATTACTAATTTCGTAGTAAATAACAATTGCATAATATAGCAAACCGTTAGTTTGCGATGGGATTCGAGCAAGGGGCCGTTCTCAATTTTGAAATAGTCACAGAGTGAAAACAAGCCACCCAAAAGCAGCAGCAATAGTCAAAAGTAAACGAAGGCAACCAAAAAACTTAACAGCAGTGAATATGCACTTAATATGCAACGTTACGAAGGATTACCGAATACAATACAACGTCACGAAAACGAACGAACGAAAACAGCACCAAAGCAAAAATACAAATTTTTCAATTGAGGAACAAGTAGATGAAGAAGAAGAAGAAAAAAGAAGAAAACAACCAACAATTTCGGAAACGTTTTTCGCAACAACTTCAAAAACTATCGATGCAAAAAAGTAACTGGTTAATAAAATATTCTCCATTCAGGATTCGAAAACTCATTCAAAAATTACACTGGGCCAATTCGTCCGTCAAAAAAGTGCCTTCAAAGTTGTTTTTACGAATAAATAAAAAATGATGAGGAGATACGATAACGAGAGAATGGTGGGAGAGAGAGATAGAGAGAGAGATGAAATTTTTTACAAATTTTAAAAAATTTTAAGAAAAAAACCAAAAAGGGCCCTAAATAGACACGCATGCCCAACCAAAGCGGTCCCATATTGTTCGAGCCCCATCGATTGTACTTACGATTCAGTTTAGGACTTAAGGGGCACTCGATCTAATAATTAATAAATAATAATAACTAATAATACATCTAATAATAATGAGTACGCATTAAGGTTATTTCGTAAATATTATATTGTTATAATGCTAAGCGATGGTCGAACCGGTACTCCACTTTTTTTGCGATCGACATGCTGCGAGCGTGAAACGCATATGGAACAAAGAATGGCCGACGCTGGTGGTGGCGACGTTTGGGATGCTTGCGAATATTGCGCGAGCATGTCGATCGGCCGGCGAAACTTCATACTATTTGTGGTATATAGTAACTTTGAATTAGAACGTAGATAATAAAACATAAACAGGATTGAATGGTTTCAGTTAAGACGATGTAATAAACATATTCATTGAACGAACGGATTACAATACAAGCAAGCAGGCAAGCAACAAAACTTACGCGAAATCCACACAGGTAAAAAACAGAAAAAAAACAAATGGGAAGAAGAAGAAGATGCAAATGATGACACAATAATAAGAAACAACCGAAATGATGGCAAACGTAATAACGTAAAAACGTATAAGTAAAACTTAAGTCATACACACGCGATGCGTACCCCCCTACTCCCCTACTACCCCCAGTCCCCCCAATGGTATAATAAGATACGTGTGTGCATCAAGCGATGCGCATATAATAATCCAGAAAACTCCATATGTTATATGAAACACAGTTTTTCGTTGAACGCTGTTACGATTATTGTTATTTGTTTGTTGATATGAAACCCTACCACCCCTGGAGTGCGGAGCAGATTGATTCGATCGCAAATGAAGTCCACTTTACTACGTATAAAAATAGAGTAAATAAGGATGCAGTGCATACATAGCGAGCGAAGCGTGTCGGGAGCGGGTGAGCGACGACGACTGTATAATTTTAATTAACACATAAGGATCAATTTTTACTAAGCGAGAGCAGACTATACATTACTTAAGTGAATTATGAACTAACAGAATATATGCGTTACAGGCAGGATAATACAGAAACCGGCAAACCAAACCTAATTTAAGTGTTAACACATAACCGCAATAGCAATACAAGACAAACTACAATAGGTGAACAATTTTAACGTTTATAAATAAATGATGGACATAAATGGAGCAAATATTTTGTATGCGAATGCGCGACCCACCCCCACAGATGCAGATGCAGAGACTTTTACATACGATTAACTAATTAACGATTAACGATTACAAACATACAGGTTATTAATTATAGTGGTTATTCGAATATATTTTACGCAAACAGAGCAGCAGCAGCAGCAGATAGCAATCGTGAGGCAAACTCGACTTTAAATGAACATATTATGCAATAGTGATGAACGCGCGCGCGATTTATACATACACAAACTTGTATTTATATTGTAAATACACTTCAAACCGCAGGTAACACAGGATAACGCACAACGTCTTTCGGCCCCCCGAAACGTGTAACAACGTTCTCGTTCGCGACCCGGCAACCATGAGAAAATTCCAAATTTCCGTATAGCAAACGATATATAGTGAAATATATATCTGACCGATCAACAATCAAAACAATAGCAGCCCGTAATAGTAATAAACAGAACAGACAAAAGCTGTATATTATTAAGCAGAACCGGACAGTTTCTTCTCATTACGCATAGGTATTTATTAAATGGGAATATAAGTGATGAGAGATTGTGTGTTCTTATGTGCAATATATTTAAGTACAATTAGTTATTTTTGCTATTTGAATTATTGCTATGCAAACTAATTAAATGAAGAAATACAAAGCTACCGATCGATTTGTATCGAAAACGAATAACAAACAAAACAAATGTGGTTTTGCGACGCATCGAATCAGTCTGCCTGGCAAATGAAACGCCCTCTCTTTAATTATTATTATTATTATTCATTCTTATTAAGTTTCAATTTGTTTTTGTTTATGTATATCACAACTGTATCACGTATGAAAACGCTACACTAAACACACACACACACACAACGTGCATTTATATTAATTACACGAAACAATTGACACACACACGAACCAGATGATTCATGAGAATGGTCTTCCTCTTTCTATTTCTCGACAACAACACAGCCGACAACAGACAGCAAAATGCATAACAATAACCAGGAAAATGCAATAATAACAAACCAGGAAAAATGTAATAGCACGGATTCATTTTCTGATCATCGATGATAAATTGTTTCTTTCGCAAATGCGAATAACGGGAAATATTCATTCGGTTTCGCAAAACCAATCTTCTTGATTCAGCAGTACGTATTTTCAATGTATATGAAATGGTTAAACAAAAACAAAAAGCAAAATGTGGGGAATAAAAAAGGTGAACAATTTTCGAACACTTTTTACTTTAGTAAGAGAAACGTTTTAGGTGACGATAATGACACGCAGCCGTGGAAGCGATGTGCAAAAAATTATAGAACGAAAAGTATGAAGATGAAAAAACTACTCAAAAATATGAGGAATAAATTAAAATAAATTTAAAGTTTTTAATTAACCACTAAAATATATGTATATCTATATATTAAATAATAAAATTTATTACGAAAAACATATGAATATTTAAACGAAGAAATGATTATTATGAAAGTGAAAAAGATGATGATGATGATAATGATGTAGATGATGCAAAAAAGCAATGCATAATATATTAAACGATTTGGCAATCTAAATTTCCGGAAATGCAGCTGAAAGAATGCTTGCATGGATATACTTGAAACGTAAAAAATTTCTCACAATTTGGCACAATGTTACACACAAACGAATTTTGGTCTAAATTTGATATGGAATTGCGACTCGAGCAAAATGGGGCATGTAAACGGATTGCACCTGAAGCAGCGACGGCGCACCATTGATTGGTGGCCGTTCGCTGATTGTGTACATACCTATATAAATGTGAATCATTCATAGGCATAACGCAACTTGTATTAATTAGTAGACGATGAAACGAAATGCGAAAAAATAAATGATGGGCGGCACTGGACGGCGTTTTGGCCGTGTTCGTCTTGTGCTGTCCGAAATGTGGCGCTCCTCGCACACACTAACTATTCGACACACGTGTATTTTTATTATACATAATAACGTTTTATTTTGTACAAAAATGCTCTAACATTTAAAAAATGAACTAATTATAGGTGTTGATATATTTATTAATGAAAGAAATTGAAAAGAAATTATATATTTATGAATTTACGATTATGGCTTATTGAAAATTTGTAATAATGAGAAAGAGAGAGTAGGAGCGAAAGTGAGTGGGCGGTAAGCATTTTGTACTTAACTGAAAAACTCTCTATTATCGATTCAAATTGTATGAATAAAAACGTACACTAACCTACTAAAATTACTAATAGTAAAAAATACGCGGATACTATGTAACTATATATAGGGCAAAATTTGAGTGATTGAGGCAAACTTTTACGCAAAAACGTTTCGGCCCACGCCACCCACCCCAAAAATAACATGTTTTGTAAACCTTGCAACTTGTGATAAAGGCGGCAGAGTGGGAGAGCATCATTGTTGCATCGAATAATAATGAAACAAATGAAGAAGATGAAGAAAAGAACTAATATTTATATTATTATGTATTAATGATATGTAAAAAATGGAAGCAAATTATTGTAAAAATTATATATTTAGGAACTAATAATATATATTACATATGTATCTATCGAAAACGAAATGGGTTATAATTTCCGAGTTAAAAAGGAGCGCCATTGATGGCCAAAAATTAAATGAGGAGAAAATACAAGTGTGCGAAATCAACAAGCTCGAGTCGTAGTAATAAATGCTATTATTATATGCAAAATGAAGAAAGTAATGAATGAAACAATGTAAAATGTATAAAAAATGAATTATGCACTTTCGGTCTTATGATAAAAAGACGTCACAAGCGAGAGATGTGTGGTTAATTGTCGAGAATAGTCTCTGGTTGTCATTTTGCCGCCACAGCCTACACGAGTGTAAATTAGGCTCCTGTTTACATGTAAACAAACCAAAAAATGATGTAATAACTAAAAAAGGGAAAAACAAAAAACCAGTAATATTTAATTAAGGTTAGGCGTCGATAGAGAATCGAATAAGATTGTATATTTAGTACAAAACAAAAAACAAAAAGTAACCATTAATGAAACACACGTGGAATAATTAATTAACGACGAGAAGAATTACACACATTACATAAACAACGTGGTGGTGAAGAAAAATTACTTACGAAAGCAAAAACAAAACAAAAAACCTTTAAGAGAGAACGAGAGATAGCTCAAAATTTAATTTCATGCTTTGCGCTTCGCGCTCGCGATCCGGCCGACGCGGACGGCACGCGTCCCGCCGAGAAAAAGAAAAGACGTTTATATGTGTAAAAATTTAAGAGTATTTTTATATTTATATTGGTGTAAATCAAAATTTGGTATGAGGCAAATATGGCGCACGGAAGCAGCACTATTGTAGAGATTTTTAGGTTGAATATAAATTTAAGGAAATTAAAATTTAGGAATTTTTAAATGAATTTGTATATATATGAAAAAAAATTTATATATAATATATAGAAGTGCGGGCGACGTGCGCCGTGTCGGCATCGCGGGCGCAAAGACGATGGCAAATACGCAAAAAAAAATGGAAAACCTCTTTTTAATGGGATGCATCACACTTTGAAAATTTTACGCAAATGTAAATCGGAAGCAGGAAAGCGATTTGGGATACGAGAAATAAAAAAAGAAACACAAAACGAGCGAGAGAAAGAAAAGGAGAGAAATTAATTAAAAATTGAGAGAGCGAGAGCGAAAAAAAAAGAGAGAGAAACTAAAGAATAAATATTGTTGGTACGCGTATGTATGATGGCGTGGCGACGTATACTATACTACAATATACGTACAAAGTACTCGTAAGTGTGCGAAACGAGCACCATTTCTTTCCGTTGCTTACAACTCGTTTTCATTTTTCATTTAGCGTGTGCCGTATCCATGTTATATTAGACAATTTTACTATTTGGTGTACAGCAATTGTTTCGACTGTCCCGGGCTGTTCGTGTCATGACGATGAGAATGTGGCCATCACGATGGGCAGATCGAGATGTTGTGACTGTGTTTTCATTGAAGCAGTATAATAAATATATACATTTATTTGGAACTTAACCATCCCCATTGTGATG
>JARJDR010000085.1:0-18082 GCA_030264135.1 Myllaena sp. GC000078
ATTGGCCGGTCCATTCTTCGTACGCTAACTATCACGCAACGGCCCTTCTTACCTGATGTACTCTGAGGGGCGAACCAGCGACAACGACGAAGAATCAACTAATCAAGGGGAGCACACCATAATTATTGGTGGGTGGGTGGGCATGAGCATAAGTATGAACAAAATCTCGATGCGTTCGCGCAGAGATTGAATTATTTCGTTTACTCCTTCCTTACCTTATACCCCCATCGGCCGGTCATCCATTCTTCGCACGCTAACTATCACGCAACGGCCCTTCTTAACTGATGTACTCTGAGGGGCGAACCAGCGACAACGACGAAGAATCAACTGACAAGGGGAGCACACCCTATTTATTGGTGAGTAGAATACTTAGTTCGGATTCAAAACAGTCGTTTGTTGATTACGCTGTGCACAACAAAAAAATGTTCATTACCGCCTCGTTGCTCTTAAACGAATCACTTAAACGGAAGCGACACGCAACGCAAGCCTTTTTGCGCGCGGGGTGCGTTTTCTGTATGTACACGCGGCGCAAAGCGCAAACAGCGTGAAAGTTGCCAATTTTTTGCGCGCCCGAGCTTTTCACGGCGTAAGCTGTTGCGCATCCGGTGTGTTTACGCAGTAAACATTTCGTTTTTTTTTATACGCCTCAAAGCATCGCTCGCTGCCTGGAGCACCTGAAGCAAACATCTTCGCCCAGATGAAAGCGCCGCTGGATTTACAAATCTAATCGGATGTAATCGCGGAATTTTAAACATGCTATTTACCTGCCGAGCAGAGTGTTTCTTTGGTAATAAAATTTGTTTTGCCGTGAGCATGGTAATGTACCTAACTATTTAACATGACTATCTGTTACAGAAAAAAGAAAACAAAGGAGATCTTTGAATGCTTCTGGAACTATTGCTAAAAATCTCGATCATCTCGATTTAGCGAGCAGCGACGCCGACGTGGTGCAGGTGAATGAGGCGGATGTTGTAATATGAAGCCGTTGCTGTGTGTAAGCCGCAGCCAGAAACAAAAATTGTCTTCCACGAAGAGTTCAAGGAAATTAATTCACCAAACGATACACAGCGTGCCATCTGTTGCGTAACGTATCGTCACCATCAATCACCATCCCTTCCACGTGTGTTGTTGCTGTCCAGCAGCTGGTGCTGATAAATTGATGATAAACATCACATCATCGCATGATTAGCATGTTTACAAAGTGCGATTACATGTATTTATAATGTTATCTAGTTATAGTATTGTCGAAGATGTTGAATTCAATGGGTCGTGATAGCAAGGTAAATGCCACAATGATGCCACAAACGCACTCGCCCACTCACTGGCCGCGTTTTCGTTTTGTTTTTTGCGTTCGCAGAGTGATAACAACGCAACGGAGAGCTTCACCAGGCAGGGCTCCCTGCGCAAGGTCCTACCGTCCGGCCACAACAAGGAGAACCTGTTCGGCAAGCAGAATGAGGATCTCAATAAATTCTACAAGCAATTCCATCAGGAATATGTCATCATCGCTGAATAGTAACTGCACATATTATCTAATTGCAGAGAACTTTGTTGCATGTGTCTGCTTTCCAGTAAAATGGTACAAAGCGAGCATATTGCCGGCGTCTATGTGATACCTTCGCACGAATCGTCCCTCGTGTGGTTCGGCGTTCTCTTCGTGCGCAGTGGCTTTTATGACAATGGGATCTTCAGATTCACCATCCATCTGGATGAGGCCTTTCCCAATTGTGGGCATCCAGTAAGCGCACAAAACTTCTATATTCTGCTGTGGGTGCAATCAGATATCTGTTTTGCAGAAGATAATCTTCCAACCAGAAGTATTCCATCCAGTCATCCACCCACAAACACAGGAGGTCTACCTGCTGGGTGCCTTTCCCACATGGCACAAGGGTGAACAGCATATTTGGCAGGTGCTGAAGTATCTGCAGTGGATGTTTCACAATGTAGAGGCAAGTCTGGCACACGCCGTCAATGAGGAGGCGATCGCTTTGTGGCGCAGTGGAGAAAGCGAGGTTTTCGCGAGCAAGTGTAAGGAAAACGTGCGTATTGCGCGCGAAAGTTTGCATGCACAGCCAACGGTCGACGATAAGCATTATATCGTCTTCGACGAGTACACCCCGCACACGCACGATGCAATCCGGGAGAACCTGCTGCGGCCGGCGATGAGTGGCAGTGTCGCTGGCAACAGCGGGCATTCGTGGGTGAAGGAGGGCACTTTCCGTCCGCTCACCAAAGAGCAGCAGCCGTCCAGTGCAACCCCATCACACGAGAAGAGCATTACGAATCGATGAAACGAGTGAGTACTATTTTTATAAAAATCTACACGCGTTCTTTCTTATTCGCAACCGAAATCAAAAGATGTACCTATGTATCTGCCAAGGCGTTATAAAACGAATCAGTATCGTTGGAAACATTCAATTATCCTATGTATATAAAACTACTATCAGCGGTTTCCATTTGATCCGACTTAATTAAGATAGTATTTTTATTATTATGTGACAATATACCTGTTATATTTATATACTTGCCACAATAAATTGTTGACACACACAAGGCACAAGGTACAAATTAGGGACTAACTTAAAAACAACTGGGTGATGATCTTAGCGAACTTAGCTAGAGAGTAAAAAAACTGTAGAAACAATACTAATTAGAGGCTCTTACACTAGATGAAAGTAATCTTCGTGCGGGTCTGATTGATCTGCCACACGTTGAGTTCCTCAAACTCCTCGAGGCAGGCGTCGATATCCACCGGTTTGTAACCCTTGCCGGCGCACTTATCCTTGATGTCGTTAACATTCACCGTCTTGCTGGCACCCGCCAGCTCCCGAATGAGATTGAAGATCTTATTGTTGACATTCTCCGGCTCGGTGCTCTTCTCGCTGGCGATCGAATTGAGCGATTCCTTGCTCATGTCCATGAGGCGCAACGCCTCATTGACATCGCTGCGTTCGACGACGTCGGACAGACGCAAACGCGCCAATGCCGTCGACAGTCGCAGAATGCCGAGCAGATTGCGCGCCGACGTGAAGTTCATCTCCTCCGCGTTGCGCGCCGACCGCCGCAACTCGACGTACGCGTCCACAATGTAGTCGCTCAGCTCCGTTGGAATGACGGGCTCCTTCAACTTGCACAGTTGAATATAGCGCCGCAGCACGGACATCTCAATGGCTTTGATCGTCAGCGGCGGCTGCTTGCAGTGGCGGTGCACGTAGGTGATGTGCTCGGCGAGGCGCATATCCAAATCGCGATCGGCGCGATCCTGAATCAGCCACAGCAGATCAAAACGCGAGAGCAACGCCGCGGGCAGGTGGATGTTTTGCGCAAGAGTGCGCTTCGGATTGTAGCGGCCGTACGCTGGATTCGCCGCCGCCAGGATGGAGACACGCGCGTTGAGCGTCGTCATAATTCCCGCCTTCGCGATGCTCACGGTCTGCTGCTCCATCACCTCATGGATGGCGGTACGATCCTGATCAGCCATCTTATCGAACTCATCGATGCAGCACACACCTTGATCGGCGAGCACAAGTGCGCCGCCCTCCAAAACCATCTCCCCGGTGATGTGGTCTTTCATCACGGCGGCGGTGAGACCAACACCCGACGACCCACGCCCAGTGGTGTACTGACTGCGTGGAGACAAGCGTTGAATATAGCCAAGCAGCTGCGACTTGGCCACACCCGGATCACCCATCAAACAGATGTTGATGTTGCCGCGAATCTTCATCCCGTGCGGCTTGCGATCGACGCCGCCGACGAGCAGCAGCAGCAGCGCCTTCTTCACGTCCAGATGGCCGTAGATCTCGGGCGCGATGGACGACGCCGCCGTCGTGTAGAAGTCCTCCTGCGGCAGCGACGCCAGCTCCTCGGCCGTCAGCGACATGGGTGATTCGCGCGTGTTCTCCGCCTGCAGCATCGTGTCGATGTGGTGTGCGTCGAGGTAGGTGTCGGTGAGCAGACCGCCCTGAATCTGCTTGAATCCGGCCGCCATCAGCGGCAGGTAAACGCCGGTGATTGCGACGTAGTCGCCGGGCAGAGCGAGGCGCGTTACCTCGCCGCGGCAGTTGATCGTCATCATGCGCGGAATGTGGCCGACGGGCACCTGGTCGCTGTGCTCCTGGATCTTTAGCTCCTGGAACTTGACGAATTTCGAGCCGCGCGTCTGGAGGTAGAGACGGCCGCCCGACTTGTTCACACGGCACGAGTCGCTCGGGCACATCGTCAGCGGCATGAAGCTGAGTGAGTGCACCGGCTGGTAAGTTTCGGCGCCGCACTGGTCGCAAGTGTACGTCGCGACACTCATCATCGGCTTCACCTCTGTGCAACGCGTGACAATACCGCGTACAGTCACCAGCTTACCGATGCTCTCCGCCTTGATATCGCGAATCGGCTCGGCTTTTGCGGTGGAGTAGTCCTTGAAGTAGATTTCACTGCAGCACAAAGTCAATCATTACCTCAGAATAGACAGAATAGAGGCAATACTCACAATCGGCGCATCAACTCCGGCGGGAATTGATTGTGGGGATCTTTGGTCTCATTGGGCTGCCTGTTGCGGGTCTCCATCATCAACCGGTGCTCGATGTAGATGTCGAGCGAGTCCTTGGCGGCGACATCGTGCTCCTTGAACGTGGGCAGCAGCTCCTGGACGAGAGCATACGTGAGATTGGTGTAGCGGCGCGTGTTGCTCTTGATGGCGTCGGCGAGATCCGAATCGAACTCGTGCACGTCGTCCAGGTCGACGGAGAGCGCGACCTGCTCGCGATGCGCCAGCTTCGAGAGCTGCGCCGAATACTTGAAGTCCTTGCCGCCGCTCGCATGATCGGTGCGGCAAAACTCGAGGAAGAAAGTCTTGAGGGTTTCTAAGCATCGTGAGTGAGGTTAAAAAAGCTGATTTGTAATGTATTTCGTGCGTTACCTTTATCTTTATCGTAGTCACGCGCTGCCATTGCGGACACGAACAAAATCAGGAGATATTACACTTTGGAATCAAAGAACACGAGTTGTTTGCGGACGTTAGAGTGTAAATGAATGGAGCTTCGCCACCTTCGCCAGCTGAATGAAGGAAGGAATTGGCGGCAAAATTCTAACGGACTCTTTGGTTCAGTTTTGGTGGGGAGAAAGCCACAGCAGCGCCTCTACCGTTGGTATGTATCAAAATAATTTTACCACCAATTCTCCACCCCTTTGAAATTTGCCTTCATGCGCACCATTAATTAACAGAGAATTTAAATGCCAACATTATATTTGCAAGAAATACGGAAATACGGGAAACATACAATGCAGACAAGCATGTTATACGTTTTGCAATTGTTATTATTCCATATAAAATATAACGCCGACAATGCTTCCGCCGATAATTTACACCTAATCGTCCTTAGCGTTGCTGACTTTGCCACCGCGAATCCTGCCCGTGCGGCGCGCGGCAATAAGACCGACCTTGCGACCGGCCGATGTGCCCCGCTTGACGGTCGACGCCTTGCCAATATGCTGGTGGTTACCACCGCCATGGGGATGCTCGACGGGGTTCATAGCCACACCACGTACGCGCGGCCAGCAGTTGCGCTTCGCCTTGTACTTGTGGTACGCACGGCCGGCCTTCAGGATGGGCTTCTCGATACGACCGCCACCAGCAACAATACCTGCAAACCAAAAAACATCCACTGTAAATCCTAATCGAAAAGGGCAGCCACTATTTCTTGGATGATTTAACATCAGAAATAGCCTCTTGTCTTCAAGTAGTCTCTCAGATAATGTAGGTAAGAGTTTAGCTCATCATGATAAGGAATTTGAAAGGAATTTTAGAGATTGTGTTGATACTGACCAACCATTGCTCTGTTGTTTGAGGGAATGACCTTCTTGGCGCCGGATGGCAGCTTGACACGAGTCTTCTTCGTGTCGTGATTGTGAGCAATCACCGTTGCGTAGTTGCCAGAGGCGCGTGCCAGCCGCCCGCGGTCACCGGTCTTCTCCTCCAGATTGCACACAATGGTGCCCTCAGGCATGGTGCCAACTGGCAGGACATTACCTGCAAAAGCACCACAAATTAATACCAATATTCTCCTCATGACCACAGGATCATAGAAGCATTAACAACATCAGAAATAGCCTCTAGTTAATTAAATCATCAACACCAATATGAAAACTAGAAATCATCACAAGTAAGTGTAACATCATATGGCATGGCACATGTTCAACTCACCAATTTGCAGATTGGCCTTCTTGCCACAATACAAGAACTGGCCGGTGTACATGCCCTCCGGAGCGATGAAGAGCTCCTTGCGCGTCTGGAACTTGTAGGTGTCGCGGAAGTGCACGACGGCGAGCGGCGCACCGCGGCCCGGATCGTGCACGATATCCTTCACCACCCCCTTGATGTAGCCATGGCGCTCGGCGAAGTCCAACGAGCGCAGTTTCGGTGCACCCTTGCGGTGCTTCGTGTGCGCCTTGAAGACGGAGCCGGCACCTTTACGTTGCGCGCGAATCACACGTCCCATCGCGGCGAATCACTAGCAACAGACAGGAGAGCACGAGATGATGATTAACCTTTCGGTATGTATTTCGGGAAGAATGTGACGTCCATCGGGAGTAATCTCGGCAACATTTTTAGGTGAACATGGATTGAAATTGCTGGAGGCATGGAAATGACCGGATGGTAGCTAGATGTGGAGATATTTGAGGATATTTCGTGCAAAATACACCGTGTATGACCTACCGCGAGTGCGATGAGGAAATGAAAGAGTTTTGTTGACGTTGCGCGTGTGCTGCCCTCAACGTGCTTCAACGCAATCGATATGACTTTCGTTTAAAATCTACCAAGATTGAGGTTAAAAGGGTTAAAATACTGTTTCCCGCGTTTTAAGTTGTTCTTCATACGCGGATGTCTTCGTTGTGATCATTTTATATTCGCAAATATTGGCCAACTAGTGTTGATAACAGCGGTAGTGTTATGATGGAGACCGAGGGTGGTAAGTATAAAGCCATGCAAGAGACAGTTTTGGAAGATGGACTTGGCGTTTGTAGAACTCCGCACCGACCAAGGCTCGACTTCTGCGGAGCACACGGAGAGAGCGGTCGGCAAACGACAGAAAAAGGACACCCACGGCCGATTCGCTGCGCTGCGACGTCTCAAAGAGCTGCAGGACACGCGCTCGAAACACAAATACGAAGTCACCGAAGTGGACAACGTCTACGACGTGGTTAGCCATGAAGAATACTCCAAGAGAGTGCAGGAGAGATTGGAATCAAATGCATTCGTTAATGATGGTAAATGTACAAATCATACTATTTATCAGATATTTATAAGTTGTATTATTAGATGGAATGTACTTCGACGATGGCCGGGAGATCTTTGATGAAGACGACGACAAGGAGAGGATGGAGAAGATTGAAAAGAAAAAACGTGGCACCAAGAGGGGTAAACGCGAAGACGCGAATCTCGACGAGGAGGACGACAGTAAAGCTGCAAACAAAAAACGAGCCAAAACCAGCTTGAAAGCTATGTTCTCCAACATGTCGTCGTCGTCGAGGAAAACCGAGCAGAAAGTGGTCGACGACGATGATGTGCTTTCCGAAATCATCAACGAAATCGATGATCCCTCTTCAAAGACGACCCCGCGAAGTAAAGCGAAGAAAGGCTTCTCATTGATTGCAGAGAAAAAGGCTGCCCAGCAATACATGAGCAGTTTTACACAGAAAAAAGTTGAGATTGTGAAGATAACAAACCCAGAGGAGGTGGTTAACGAAGAGCCAATTGAAACCGATGTCTCACCCACAGAAACAGCAACAGCGAAATCAGAAGAAACTGCACCTGCACCAATTCAAAAGGTGTTGTTTACTGTGAAGAAGAAAGTGGTGGCGCCCACACCAGAACCAGTAGCTGTGATGGATGAGTTCGCCGACATCGATTTCGACGATGACTTTGGCGACTTTGATTCCACTGCTGGTGAAAGAGAGCATTCGGACGTGACCGAGAAGCAATTATCAGAGGGCCTTACCTTCAGCGACACGCAGTCCCAAGTTGAGGACCTGGACGCCGCCGATATTCATCCAGAGCTGGCCAACAGCAACAATTTCAAATTCTTCTGGTGGGACGCCTACGAACCAGAGAACAACGACGGCGGTAACGTGCTGCTCTTCGGCAAGACCTACAAAGAGGCACAAAAGGCTTTCGTGAGCTGCTGCGTGGCGATTAAGAATGTGCTACGCAAAGTCTACCTGCTGCCACGTCCATTCTTCCTGGACGACTCCGGCAACGAAACCGAACGGGCCGTGTCCATAAAAGACGTTTACGAAGAGTTCAACACCGAGGTGGCGAAAGCATTCAAGATGAAATCGTACAAGTGTAAGAAGGTGACGAAGAAGTACGCGTTCGATGCGAGCGTGCCCGTGGAGAGCGAGTACTTGGAGGTGCGCTACGATGGCAATTACAAGTTCCACGAGAGGAGGTATAAGACCTTTTCGCGTGTCTTCGGCATGACCAGTTCCATCCTAGAGATATTCTTGCTAGAAAGGCAGATCAAAGGTCCATGCTGGCTGGTTGTGTCCAACAGTGAGGTGGCTAACAATCCTTATACGTACACCTCGGTGGAGGTGCGCTGTGAGAAACCTGCCGACGTGGCACTGTTGGAGTGCGTCGGACCGCTTCCACCGCCACCACCGCTTGTCATCCTCACGCTGAACATCAAGGCGAGCGATCAGGACAACCAAATCGCACTCATCTCCTGCCTGGTGAAGCGTAACTACCGCATTGATAAACAAGCCCCTGCGCGATCCTTCGACGAGCATTTCTGTGTGCTCACCCGGTTGACGGAGACACCCTTCCCCCAGAACACGCATCTCGCACTCTGCAAGTACCAGGAGACCAAGGTGCACCGAGTCGATTCTGAAAAGGGGCTGTTTAACACCTTCGTGAAGCAGTTCGAACGCATCGATCCGGATGTCATCGTCGGACATGATCTCATCGGTTACCAATTGAATATACTCAGCGATCGCGCCGGACGCAAGCCGGAGAAGGACATCAGGACGTTGTCACGCCTTCGAGGCCGAGGCAAACGCACCCAGTTTAACATGTTCGCCGGCCGGCTGATGTGCGACGTGAAGCAGAGCGCCAAAGAGCTGATTCGCAGTCGATCCTACGACCTGGATGCGCTGTGCCAGTTGGTGCTAAAGCAACCAGCCGGGCAGCGCGTGGAAATCGAGCCCGAGCACGTGCCGCTGATGTACGCGTCCACCAGCGAGCTCTTCCGCTTCATCTCGCTGACGATGCGCGACACAGCGTACGCGTTACGGCTGATGTTCGAGCTGAACGTGCTGCCGCTAGCACTGCAGATCACCAACATCGCCGGAAACGTGATGTCGCGCACGTTGATGGGCGGCCGCTCCGAGCGCAACGAGTGGCTGCTGCTGCACGCATTCGACGAGCGTCAGTACATCGTGCCGGATAAGATCAATCGTAAGAAGATCTCCAGCAGTCAAGGGGAGCAGCATCCTTCGCGTAAGAAGGCTACCTACACGGGCGGCCTGGTGCTGGATCCGAAAGTCGGCTTTTACGACAAGCTCATCCTGCTGATGGACTTCAACTCTTTGTACCCGAGCATCATCCAGGAGTACAACATCTGCTTCACGACCATTCCGGACGCGGGTGAGGAGACGGCCGTGGCGGAGCTGCAACTGCCCGGCAAGGACGTGCCCGCCGGCATCTTACCCACCGAAATCCGCAAGCTCGTCGAGAGTCGGCGCGAGGTGAAGAAGCTGATGAAGGCGCCCGATCTCGGCGCCGACCTGCAGCAGCAGTACAACATTCGGCAGACGGCGCTCAAGCTGACGGCGAACTCGATGTACGGCTGCCTTGGCTTCGGCAATTCGCGTTTCTTTGCGAAGCGCCTCGCCGCGCTCGTCACGCAGAAGGGCCGCGAGATCCTCACCGCCACGCAAGACGCGGTACAGCGGCTGTCCTACGACGTCATCTACGGCGACACGGACAGTATCATGATCAACACCAACATCACGGACTACGATCAGGTGTTCCGTATCGGCAAGAGCATCAAGGCGGAAATCAACCAGATGTACAAGCAGGTCGAGCTAGACATCGATGGCGTGTTCAAGTACCTGCTGCTGCTCAAGAAGAAGAAGTACGCGGCGGTGGTGCTGACGCGCGGCAAGGGCGGCGCGCTGGAGGAGGTGCAGGAGCACAAAGGCCTGGATATTGTGCGACGCGACTGGTCACAAGTAGCGGCCGAAGCCGGTAAGTTTGTGCTGAATCAGATCCTCTGCGATCAGCCCGAAGACGATCGCGTGGAGAACATCATGGCGCAGTTACGCAAGCTGAAAGAGGACTTGGAAGCTGATGCCGTGCCGCATTCCCTGCTTGTCGTCACCAAGCAGTTGACCAAGCAACCGGAGCAGTATTCCAAAGGCGGGGCGAATAATGCGAACGCACAGCAGTCGCATGTAATGGTGGCGTTGCGGCACAACCGCAAGAGGGGTGGCAAGAAGTTCCACGCGGGCGATACAGTGCCGTACGTGATCTGCACGGATGGCACATCGAACGCCGCCACGCAGCGCGCGTACCTGCTGGAGGAGATGAAGAACGATGCGACGCTACGCATCGACACCGGGTACTATCTCGGGCAGCAGATCTACCCGGTGGTGATGCGAATCTGCGAGCCGATCGAGAGCATCGACGCGCATGAGCTAGCCGCGTGTTTGGGTGTTGATGCACGTTTTGTGCGTAAACCCGCCGGCAACGCCTCCCAACAAAACGCGTATAATTGCTCGGATATCCAACGCATCGCAACGCTCACACGCTACTCGAAACCGTTCGTCTTCCGCTGTCTAGCGTGCGGCAGCGAGAATACCCTGGATGATAAAAGCGACGAATACGCCCTGGAGGCTTGCATCAACGCTGATTGCAATGTACGACCGGTGGAGTACGTGAACTTCATCAAAAACCAACTCCTTTTGGCGCTGCGGGGCTACGCGGCGAAGTACAATCGCAACGAGTTCACCTGCGAGGACCCCATGTGCACGGTGAACACGGTCGGCATGCCGCAGCTATTCGCCGGCGGTAATCCGGTGTGTCCGCAATGCCACGAGGCGGTCATCTACAAGGCGTACCGTGAGGCGGACGTCTATGCGCAACTGGTGTATCTTCAGCGGTTGTTTGACATCGCGAAAAAAAGTAAACGCGATGTGGAATCATTGGTAGCGAGTGCCTATGCGACTCTTAAGGAAACCGTCGACAAGTACCTGGCGGTTTGCGGCTACGCGAATGTCGATCTCACCGAGATCTTTGCCGCATTCACGATGAATCGCGCCGTTAAAATCGAGAGCGACTGTTGCATCGACGCCACGCAAGTATTCGACGAAGTTTAAAACTTTGTGGGTACATCTATTTTAACAATAAGTTAAGTGAGGCACCGCCCCCCGGAGAACAACGATCCGTTTCGTTCGCAAATAGACTATTGTTTTCCGGCCGTTTTGTGCTAGGAATAAAGTTCTGTAATTATTGCTGAAAACAATTGCAAAAGGTGACATTTTTTTTGCCGGCAGTGTGTGACAGCTGGCACAACGCGTGACATTGGAACCCCTCAAGCCCCCCCTGAAAAAAATAATGACATTCGCCGCGAGATTCATCTTCCGACGCTAAATTCTAAGTAAGATTTGGGTGAAAATTGCTGAAAACGCAGCGCCCGAGACGACAAATTTCCCAAGTGTGTTGTGTGTTTTGTGTGAAGAAGAGGAAGCGCTCCAAAAAAAAATCACCGAACGGTGGCGTTGGCGGTCGGCGGACGTGACGCACGCGCGCAGCGAACGACAGAGAAGGAGCGCGCGCACAGCGTGCAGGCACAAACGAGACACGATTTGCGGAGCGCGCAGACGCATCGCGAAGCAACAGCAGGGACATAGGCAGGCAACGCGAGCGAGCCGGCCTCGCACAGCCATCTTGGCCGGACGGACGGACGGCAGACGAACGTACTACTACGCGAGCTTACGCCACCAGCCATAGTGAAGTGTGTGTCTGTGCTTACCAGCGCGGAGACGATTGTGGAAAACGCTGACTGTGCGCGAAATCGACGAGGCCCACCATTTTTCGTGTGCGCGAAACCGAAGTTTACTCAGTTTTTGCTCTCCTCGTGTCCCCGCAGTGTACGCGCTTGGACTTCCCCAGCG
This sequence comes from Myllaena sp. GC000078, assembly GCA_030264135.1. Classification (NCBI taxonomy): domain Eukaryota; kingdom Metazoa; phylum Arthropoda; class Insecta; order Coleoptera; family Staphylinidae; genus Myllaena; species Myllaena sp. GC000078. The sequence continues at coordinate 12,169 of JARJDR010000085.1, forward strand.
GAGTGTGCGAACGCCGCAAGTGTGTGTGAAATTCTCCATCAGCGACTCTCGACCCCTACGAAACATCGCTCATACAACGTACTGACTGTAGTAATATGAGTAATGCACCCAATCAAAATGGAACAGGTCTAGAGCAGCAGGTTAGTGCCCGGTTTTCGTTTTCCTTTCCCGCAAATCATCGCGAACATCACTTTGCGCAATTGCCTTCCATCGCGCGGATTCCTCCTTTGTCCCCCAATTGCGCCGTGCCGCGGCGTACACGAGCGCCGCGCGTGGAGATGTCAGTGTGCGTGCGTGTCTCGCATTCCACGTTTTGCGCACCCGGAAGCCTTGGGCACGCATAATGGAGGTCGTTCTGCCACCACGGCGACGACGACGACCGTACAATGATTCATATCGATCCTGATTCCAATAAGCAGCCCACCGTAGTATGCGCATGAATGACAAGCGGTCATTGTTCATCGGCCTACTCGTCGTTTCTGGAATATCTAATGCATGTGCTCGTTTTTTTTCTTTCCTTTTCACGCTCTATGCAGTTTGCTGTTCTGGACTTGCAAGGCCGCGGCTCAGGCACCGGCGGCAGGTACATCCCACCGCATCTTCGCAACAAGACTGCGTACCCGAGCACCCCGGAATCACGGGACTCGCGTGAGCAAGGCGAATCGCGCGGTGGCGGCAGTCGCGGCTATAGTCGCGGCAACAGCGACAGCCGCGGGCAGACGCGCGACTCGCACCAGAGCAGCAGCGACTTCTCCAGCTTCAACACTCGCAACCGGCGCGACTATCAGAATGGCGACGCTGGCGATCGCGACAGCTGGAGCCGCGGTGGCAGCCGCTTCCCCGACCGCGACGGCGGCCAGCAGCGCGACCGCGACAACATTCCGCGCAACGACCGCTGGCAGGACCCGCCGGAGAAGCGCAACGATCGCTGGAGCGATCACACGAGCGACAGCCGCGGCGGCTCGGCGGGCAGCCGCTGGAACGATAGTCGCGACGGCGGTGGTCGCGGCGGCGCCGGATCCGACTGGACCGTGCCGCAGCAGCGCGACGAGCGCCTGGAGCTGGAGCTCTTCGGCACCGGCAATACCGGCATCAACTTTAGCAAGTACGAGGATATCCCCGTCGAGGCCACCGGCGACAAGGTCCCGCATCACATTGCATCTGTAAGTATACACATCCGGGCTGCTCTCCTAGCCCAATGTGAAACCGAATGAATGATTCTAATTGCTTGCTGCGTGGGTGTAGTTTGAAGAAGTACAGCTGACAGACATCATAAGGGCGAACATTGCACTGGCCCGCTACGATTCGCCGACACCGGTGCAGAAATACGCGATCCCGATCATCCTTGGTCGGCGCGACGTGATGGCGTGTGCGCAGACCGGTTCCGGCAAGACGGCCGCCTTCCTCGTGCCGATCCTCAACCAGATGTTCGAGCATGGCCCGCCGAACGTGTCGCAGGCGCGCAGCTACCGCCGCAAGCAGTACCCGCTCGGGCTGGTGCTGGCGCCGACGCGCGAGCTCGCCACGCAGATCTACGACGAGAGCAAGAAGTTCGCGTACCGCTCGCGTGTGCGCCCGTGCGTTGTCTACGGTGGCTCGAACGTCGTTGACCAGATGAAGGACTTGGACCGCGGCTGCCACCTGCTGGTGGCGACGCCCGGCCGCTTGCTTGACATGATCGAGCGCGGCAAGATCGGGTTGGACCACTGCCGCTTCCTCGTGCTGGACGAGGCCGATCGCATGCTGGACATGGGCTTCGAGCCGCAGATCCGCAGCATTCTGGAGAAGGAGTCGATGCCGCGCACCGGAGACCGCCAGACGCTCATGTTCTCGGCGACGTTCCCGTCGCCCATTCAACTGCTCGCGCGCGACTTTCTCGACAACTACATCTTCCTCGCCGTCGGCCGCGTCGGCAGCACGTCCGAGAACATCACGCAGAAGGTGGTGTGGGTGGAGGAGCACGACAAGCGCTCGTTCCTGCTCGACTTGCTGAACGCCGCCGACCTCTCGCATCCGTCGGCGGAGGCACTGACGCTCGTGTTCGTCGAGACGAAGAAGGGCGCCGACTCGCTGGAGGACTTCCTACACAGCGAAGGGTATCCGGTGACGTCGATCCACGGCGATCGCACGCAGCGCGAGCGTGAGGACGCATTGCGGCAGTTCCGCTCCGGCCAAACGCCGATTCTGGTCGCCACCGCTGTGGCGGCGCGCGGTCTCGACATACCGCACGTGAAACACGTGATCAACTTTGATCTGCCGTCCGACGTCGAGGAGTACGTGCATCGCATCGGTCGTACTGGACGTATGGGCAATCTGGGTAAGTTTTGCCAACTCCATTGCTGATTGATGCTGATGATTGTGTAATGTGATTCAATAGGATTGGCCACGTCGTTCTTCAACGACCGCAACCGCAATCTGTCGTCGGGGATGATGGACTTGCTCATCGAGTCGAAGCAGGACATTCCCAACTGGCTGGAGGGCGTGTCGTGTGATGGACGCGGCGCCAGCTCGGGTCGACGCACCGGCGGCAAGGGTCGCTTTGGTGGCGGCGGCTTCGGAGCTCGCGACTTCCGCCAGCAGTCGGGCGGCTCCGGCTCGGGAGGCGGCAGCAGCCAGCGTCAACGCAGCGGCGGCAGTGGTGGCTACGGCAACGGTTACGGCGGCGGTAAGCGCAACAGACATTCATACCATTAGATAAAAGGCAATCTCGCAACATTTTTTTTTTCAACCCCGCACCTTTTTGTTTTCAAATAATAAAGAGACGCATTTGTTTTTACTCCTGCTGCATGTCGTCGTCGTCTTTCATTTCACTTTCACGAATTTCATTTTGTTGCGTGCTTGCTGTGCTAGTCTGTGTCTGTTCCGTTGACTGAATCTAAATTTTTGCGTATATCTCTACTGATTATAGGTGGTTTTTACGGCAACGATAGAGGCGGATACGGTGGCAACTACAACAATAGTTCCGGCGGCGGCGGCGGCCGTGATGACTGGTGGGAGAAATAGGAAAATTCCCGTTTTCACACAAAAACGCTCTTTACTAGATATCTACTCGTCCCCCTACCCCACCATCCATCCCCGCAACAGCAAATCTAACATGTTAGATGCATCACTGTACTCGATTCCTTCCCTTTGAATCCACCCTTTCATCACGGAGACATTTGGCGGACGGACTCTCCCAACCCCCATCATGTTTTTGATTCCGTATAGTTGACCATCAGCATCGTCTCCGGACGCCGACCGACCACTGACCATCTTATAACGTTCGCAGGCGTCACTTCGAAATACTACATAAATGTTTTCCAAATTTACCGAACCAAGCAACCACTCGCCCTCCCACAGACACACCATTACACAACCAACTTGTACCGACAAGACATGAATTGTACACAGAACACACACAGAAAACAACCACACACGGCCACGACACGTATCCTGGAATTAGGCATGCATCGTTCGTTTATCAATATAATCTAATGGATAATAATATTTAACAAAGAAAAGAGAGTACGAAGAGAAACAGTAATAGTTGGACATTTTTGTGAAACAATGTATCATTAAGTAGCGCGGCGGCGGCGGCGTTTGCCATTGTTTGCCGCAATCGTTTATTAATTTCTCTCGTAGTTTTATAATTTTAAGGCGACATCTCGCAAAAAAAATATGAGAGTGTGAAAAACCAAGGGAATTACTTCTATATAACTACAACAAAAAAAACTAATTGTTTTCGTATGGATCGACGACACTTCTTTGCGCCGATTGTTATAATATCTTGTAATAAGTGCTGCAAGTGAGTTGTATCGTTTCAATTTGTTTTTGTGACCATCTGCGGATTGGCGAAGAAACGATACCGAGAGTTGATAATGATATTTTGCTATCCCGAATTTGAAGAAAAGAAGAACTCGGCCACCGAAAAAAACTAAAAAGCGATCTGATTAATATGTGTCGGAATCGAATGTACGCACACTCGACACACAAAATATAAAAGAACGGTGGCGAAAATGGTGTTGTTTAAAACTTACAGAAGCAAACAAGCAACCAAAAAATGCGTAAATACTACAAAAAAATAGAAGAATCGAGAACATTAATCATATACGAGATTTAAAAAAAGGCGCGTTGCAGTTACAGCTGTGGAACGCTAAGAGTATTCTGTTGTACACGACTGTGATATATTTCCAATCTTAGAAATATGAATATGATAGTTAAATTTTATCAATTACCGATAATTGATGATAATGTTGAATTGCGGACGAGAGAAGAAGCTAGGAGGGAGGAAGAGGCAGAGGTGGCAGTCGTACCCTAAACCAATTTAGGGTGGGATATAATCTTAGCGTATGTAAAAAATGGATGAAGAAATGGATTTACTTAGCATATAAAGAATGAATTGATAAAACGGAAAGGGATGGAGAGCGAATTGCTACGAAGAAAGAAAGAGAGAGGGTTGGTGATGTATAACTGTGCACGACACGCGCAAAACTCAATTAGTTTTTTTTTAAATTTTATTTTCAAATTATTTTCCTTCAGGGATTCATTTTGGTTTTCACTTGTGAAACTATGTACCTAATTATTTTGTGCGTTGCGCTAGTAGACGACTTGACGGCAAGAAGCAGGCGATGATAGAGAGCAAACAATTGCAAACTGCAGTAGTACAAAACGTGTTTGTTATAATCTATAATTTTACACTGGAGTTTGGAAATGTAACGATCACTATTTATATTTTATATTTATATATTCGTGCGGGGCACCGACCGACCGGAGAGACCACTCTGCATCTCTATCCTTTTTTAATTTAACGTTATAATTTTTTTCTTATTAAGAATTTAAATATCGTCCCTGTGATAACAGTTAGAAACTTGTGCCTATTTCGATAGACCAATTGAAATAACGCTGCTGCAACTTTATGACTTTTATCACACCAATCTGCATGCATACAAATACAATTCAAGAGATATAATTTATTCATCTCCCTCCCGGAACCGGTGTGGTAGATTTAATTATTTATCAATACAAGCAAGCAAAGGGTTTGAACAAAACAATATAAGAAACCAATTCAATTGAGCTGTGACTGCAACTTTCGTGTAAAAATGAATACAAAGAGGAAAAAGGGCAACGAGGAGGATGTGAAGAGATAGGGAGGAGGCAGAGAACAAAATTAGGAGAGGAAGAAGAGGCCTTTGAGGGCAGTTGGGAAGAAGAGTTTAACTACAATGGGATGGCAAAATGATGCTTTCTGTTTTCACACGCATACTTGTGTGAACGCATACTTGGACCGAGTTAGAAGAGACAGGCAGAGAGACAGACCGTAAGGAAATTATTATTAATATAACCCTTCGATAATTACCAACAACCAATTTTATTTCTTTATTTCTTTCGTTACTCTTCCAACAGTTGGGCTGTTGGCGGGTGCCAGGCAGGCAGGGCAGGCGAGTGAACCTTTTTCTGCGTTTCCGTTTCACGTCTAACGTTTGATGCATTTATGTAAGAAAATAAAGAAATATAATGGTAAAAAAATATTCAAATTTCAATTGTTCCTGATTGCAGGTCCTGTTCTATCTCATTTCCACTGATAAGCGAATGATTTGCAGAGAGAGAGCGAGAAAGTGAACTACAATAGCAGGTAAATAACTGGATCACCGCGCAGATGGCGCTGGCATGCAGTTTTTGCAATAAATTCGCTACCATCTCCACTTGTGCATCACGAGCCACAATGTGCTCGTGCTTCTCGCCCACGCGATGCTGTTCGCTCGTTGCGGCGGTGGTGGCTGCTGTGCGCTCAACCACTCAACTCGCCAGTCGCAGCAAGTCGCAGCCAGTCGGTCTCGAGCAATGATCCAGCACGCCTCGTCGTGGTCGTTGCCGTCGTCGCCGTCGTGAGTGTGGGGATCCTGGCTCATCGTGAGTGCAAAATCGCGTGCAATTA
>JARJDR010000091.1:0-14031 GCA_030264135.1 Myllaena sp. GC000078
TCCGCTCCACTTCTCCATCCAGTCGCGCTACACATCTTCGCATAAGTTTCGTGATTACGTGCAATTCCTCCCCCAGTGTCCCCCAGCATTGCAACACAAGGATTAAACGCACCCCCCCCGAGACACGTAAGTCACCTGCCGCTCCCGCTCCGTCGGTTGCAAAATACCAACCAAAAAAAATGAGGAGTGTTGTGTTTGGTTGTTATCAATCGAATTCCTCAAGGATACACCTGTCTGATGTATCGAGATATAGACACATACCTTGGATTACACGCTAATTTCTGGTGTGTGTGTGTTGATTCGGCGAAGCGTGTAACAAAAGGACGGGCGGGGGTCAGAAAATCGGAACAACAACCGAGAAACCGGAGTGCTGATGATGACGACGTCGAAGTCGACGGGAACGCGGCCGCCCGCCCGTCCCGTCCCGACCGCCTGATCGTGCCGTCGGTGCGCGCTAGCGCAAAAGTAACGTTACTTTTTTCTACCTGCCAGGTAAAAGGACAGGTATACAACCTGTGACTGAGTGTGTATGTGCATGCGTACGCGCGGTGCGGAACGGAACGGATACGGTCGCAAAGCCTCATCATCTCTCCCAACTCCTAGATTTTGCGCCGTCCGTCCGTCCGGGGGGGGCAACGTTGGAATGGTTGGAATGAACCGAATCTGGAACTGAATTTCAATACGTGTGTTGGTTGTAAATGCAATGTTCTACGAGTTTATCATACATTCGTATCGTGCGTGTGCTCTCATTTCCACCGCTCGCGTTTTTTTCCCATTGCGGAATTCTTTATGTTAGTATTACCTCTTCACTGGCGTGTTGTTGTCACTGATTGTGAGTCAATTAGGTACAATATTGTGATGATGGACACTTGTTTCGCCGTTTCGCAATTTATTCGCAAACGGGGAGGTGATGTAATGCGAATATGGGTCACTGAACGTTCTAGGGTTACCAACGCATTGGTAATACTCGTTTTTTACGTCTTTAAATAATTACTAAATAACTAAATAAACAATATGTCTCCATTGAAGAGGATATATTAATATGTTGAAAATTAGGAATTTAAAACAATTATTTGGCAACCCTATTACACCTTTGCACCTGCTGCAAACAACGTAATTGTAAGACAGTGTTTTTTCCGTCTTCCAGATGAACCACAATCGAAAACAAGTGTCTTTGCGAGACGACGACGACGACGACAGGAGCAGCAGGTGACATGGCCGACGCAGGTGTGCTGGACAATGAGCCCGACTCCGGCACCGCCAACAACAATAATAACAACAACGACGATAGCATAGCCACCTCAATGCAGCCGCACCACCCCGACGACGACCACGACACCGGCGACAAGCTGGTAACGAGCAACCAGAGCAGCTACGACTCGAGCGACGGCAACAACCACCGCTGCGATTCCTGCGACTTTGAGACCGCCTCGAAGACGACGCTCGCCGCGCACATCACGCAATCACATGGCGCGATGGAGACGACCATCAAGGGCGAGGCGGACACCGGCGACGCCGTCGACAACAACAACCAACCGGCGTCGACGGCGACGCAACCCTCCTCCGATCGCATGCATCGCAAGCTTTTCGAGTGCGACGTGTGCAACATGAAGTTCTCCAATGGCGCCAACATGCGCCGCCACAAGATGCGCCACACGGGCGTCAAGCCGTACGAGTGCCGCGTGTGCCAGAAGCGCTTCTTCCGCAAGGACCACCTCGCCGAGCACTTCACCACGCACACGAAGACGCTGCCCTACCACTGTCCGATCTGCAATCGCGGCTTCCAGCGGCAGATCGCGATGCGCGCGCACTTCCAGAACGAGCACGTCGGCCAGCACGATCTGGTCAAGTCGTGTCCGCTGTGCAGCTATCGCGCTGGGTCCATGAAGAGTTTGCGCGTGCATTTCTACAATCGACACGGGATTGATTTGGATAATCCGGGGCCGGCGGGGTCGTCGTCATCGTTGCTGGCGGCCGCTGCCGCCGCACAGCAGGGATTTCCGTTGGACGGTGCGCTCAGCTCGCTGACTGGGTTGAGCGTGAGCATGACGAGCACGAATTACAGCGATAGCGGAGATTCGACGGGTGCGCGCTCCACGGATAATGCGACGCCGCCAATGCATTTCCTCACGCCGCACGTGGAGATCTCGATGGCGGACGCGCCGGCGCCGGTGTTCTCGCCGACGCTGTCGGAGAACCAGAACTCGCAGCCTGGGCAGAGCGGCGGGGAGTCGCGTGTGAATGGGGATGGACCTGGGTCGCCAGGGTCGGGCGATTCGAATTCGAATGCGCCGACGAGCTCGCTGCAGAACGCCACCGCGTCCATACGCCTGCTAGAGCACGAGACGAACATTACACCGTCGATTTCGTTGATTCCTATTAAACAGGAACCGGAGAGCGACTACGAGAAGCATCCGCGGAACGGTCCGGTCAACCTATCGACATCTTCAGGTATGTTATCCTCAAGTATTCCTTAGTTTTAGCATAGATTTGAACTTGTTGTTTTTTAGGCAACACACAAGTGCAATCGGCGACGTCAAGCAGCCTCAGCTCACTTATCAAAGTCTCGCCGTTGAAATCGCTGCTGCGGGACGACCTTAAGCGGAAGATTGTGACGCGAACGAACGCATCGCGAGCGCGCGCGTCCACAGCGTCGCCGAGCAGTCACACGAGCGGGACGAACGCCGTGGAGACGGCGCCCTGCCAGAACAGCACCGAAGCGGCCACCAATGGCACGATCACCTCGACGGGGCCCGAACCGGCGTCCGATTCGTCCGCGTGGCGCGGTGCGGCCGCCAGCAAACGGCTGCTCGCCAGCCTGCAGTGCACGTTCTGTGGGATTGGTTTCCCCGATCAGACCCTCTACTTCCTGCACAAGGGCTGCCACTCGGATGCGAATCCGTGGAAGTGCAATATCTGCGGCGAGCAGTGCTGCAACGTCTACGAGTTCAATTCGCATCTGCTCAGCAAGAGTCATCAATAAACCACACGACACGAACGAACGAAAGGCGGGAGTGGTTCATGCGTTTAGTACAATAATAGGCAATAGGGATTATTTATATTTTAAACGTTGACCGATTTATATATTATGTACATTAATGACCAGGGCGCGCGAGATTTTGTTATTGTATTTGTTGCGCAAAGAGAGAGAGTGTAAAAGTTGTGATCCAGGCGGGTATTATAGAAGAAGGCGGTGCGATTTAGATTATCACAAATTGTTGAGGATGTTGCTAGTTGTTATAGGATATGCACAGGAGAGAAAGAGATATTTTGTTATCAGAGGGGCTACTCAGATTTACAACTGCGTTCACTTCATCAAATTGATCTCTGATACTTCTGTAACTCGTACAGAAGATCCCAAACTATATCTGTAAAACGAACAAAAGGAGCCTTAACTAGTGACCTTTCACCGTAGAGATTTCTTCAAACGCCTTTTAGGAAATATTGTACATACTTCAAAGAAAACTCTATATTTATGTAAAAAAAATTGAATTGAAAGTGAATGCAAATTGATATGAAACAAAACATATTCACACCTAGAGTGCCTATTCCGAATGTGATGCAAATTGCTGATGATATATATATTGACATTCCGTCCAATTTTACAGAAGAAGCATTGAGAGCATTGAATTTTACTATGTAAAATGCGAACGAACCGTTTGGCAATCTCTCGCAAACTAGAGTGAAATTAATAATATTAACGAGAAAGAGAAGAGAGCTATAAAATTATTATATATGAGAGAACGAATATTAACAATTTATATAGATAGACGAATATTTTATTAGGAAGCAAAACTATTGTTATCGTAGTGCGTAACTAGTGCTAATTCGATAGTAATTTATTATTTCCCGCCGCTTTGTTACGGAAGGTGGGAAAAGAGCGCAAAAGGGATTTGTTGTCTGTCCACTTTCTTTGTGTTTTTTTCGCAAAGGAAGCGGAACACCTTATTGTAAATATTCGATGTACTCGCGACTTGTTGTTTTCCTAAATCATTTTCATTCCAAGTGCACTTTGTGAATTCATACAATTCGACCAACATTCCAAAATTGGTTAATTTTTGATACACGTTACGATAACATTCCACTTGTTAATTTGTGAGTCGCGAAAACGAAGAGTACCTAAACGCCTTACTTCTTAGGCCTCATTGTTTGATGGGCACATTCACGAAACGTTTTCTAGTTGACACATACATATGAATGTGTAGAAAAAGAGCGCGCCGACGATTTATATGATGTATATGCTAGGCACACGTTTATTATTTATTTTATTTATGTGTATTGAATTTATGATGGATTGCACACCAATTTAGAGACGGCAGCCAAACAAAACGATTGTTTCTGTGGTTATTTAGTTTCTCAAATCACTAAATCAACATTCCAGAGCATTAATTTTGCAAATGAAACCAATAAATAAGCTAAATTATTAACCCTGGCTTTGAATTTACTACACGGGCATCTTGTTACGAAATTCTTTATTAAAATGTATCATTTTTAGTAATAATATCATCTAGTAAACAAATTGACAGATATTTAAGAAACAGTTAACATTCCACAAAGTAGTCGTCCAAGAATGGGGCAGTTTTTTTTACTTGCCGCACGCAACAAATTTCGCATTCATTCATCCTGCATCGTTTCGAAACGAAAATTATTAATATTAAACATAAAAATGGTTACTTTTTGTGCTTCTCCAATTCTTTCAGCAGCGCGTCGGCCTCTTCGCCGGACTTGACGCGCAGGAGCACCGGCACGGGTGGTGGTTGCGCTTCTGGTAATGGCACGCACACGCACATCACGTCCTTTTTGCCCATGCGCTGCGTGGGCACCGCCGAGCTCAATATGAAGTTCAAGAGCAAATTCCCCAGATTCGTGTCAGCCCTCACAATCAGCTGCATTTTCTCGGAGTTCGGCACCGGTTTGAGGAAGAGATTGCCCACGCCGCGATCACCGAAGTTGCCATCTTTTTTCACAAACACTTTACACCGAATCGTGTAAACATGGTCTTTCTCCACCACGGGCGTGAACTCCACCTTGGGCGGTTCGTCCTCCTCGTCGTCAACAGCCTGCGGCTCCACGGTGTCGGTGGTGGTGGTTTTTGCGCCGGCCGGAGTGTTCAGGAATGAGAATGTCGCTGGTGTTGCTGAGAATATCGATGAGGAGGCTGGTGTGGTGGTGCTTGTTGCCATGCTGCCAAAGGTAAACGGTTTGCTGATGTCCGCTCCGGATTTGGAGGCGTTTGCACCACCGAAGAGAAACGTGGGTTTCTCGGGCTCTTTTGTCGCATCGCCGAATGTGTACTTCGGCACGTCAGCCGGCTTGGACGCCGGTTTCTTAGCCTCGCTGGAATTGCCAAATACGGAGGTGCTCGTGCTGAAGATTGATTTTGTCGGTGGTAAAGGAGCCGCTGCCGATGTGCTGGTGCTTTTTGGCGGCGTTGCCGACTTGAAACTAAACCCACTCAGCTCTTTTTTGGTCTCCGGACTCACTTCGATGTACTTGATCTCCAGTTCGTTCAGATACCGCTCGTAATCGGCAAAGATGGGCTTCAGACTGATGAGTGGATTCTCCTTCACATGCTTCTCGATCCATTTCAGCACACTTTCATTCAACCCTTTCAACTTGGCGTAGTATTCTTCGCGGCGCTCCATATCCTTATCAGTGCTGCTCAACGCTTTCGTCACATCCACCGGCTTGCTGGATTCGGGCGCCGGTGGGGCGCTGAAGAGCGATATGCTCTGCTTCTTCTCTGCCTTCGATTCAATACCATTGGTAATAGTCTCACTGGTTTTGGGTGCAAAGGGGCTGGTAACAGGTGCGGTTGAGGTCGACGCTGTCTTCACGGTGTTGGTGTTGCTTAGGAAACTAAACGCGGCGTTTGGATTCGGCGGTGCGAACGAGGAGAACGCTGTGAAGCCGCCGAATGCGGCTGGCCTCTTATCGCCGCTCGCATCACTACTAATTCCCTAAATAATCGCAAATTGAGTGATTAGCGCCTAGGAATACGTTTGCAAGGGGGCACAAAGAAGAAGAATTATAACGTACTGAATTGGTTGCTGGTGGGCCACGGCGGCGCGCCGTTTTCATGACGCGCTGGCGGAGCACCTCGTCGGGCGCCTTTTGAAAGCTGCCCGCCTCCTCCACATCGTCTTCGGCGTCCCAATTGTCGTGGTTCAGATCGCAGCCCGCGCCGCGTTTGCCGGACATTGTATTTCACGTTTATTTTCAAGATGCAACACTTGAGCGAGTCGGCCTGCCGCGACGCAATTTAGGTTATCAAGCGCAAGAAGACGCGTGACGCGCGTGACAAAAGTTTTCCCTCTTCACCGGAAAGGAAAAAAAAAGAGCCAAATTAAAATCAAAATTCAACGTCAAAATTTGGTAATTAATGACGCGCCAAAATGTTACAAATAGATCATTTTAATTTCAATATTTATATGAATATTATCGTGACGTCGCCATGAAGTTGAGCGGCAGAATAGATTTTCGAGAACAAACGCAATTACACGCGGCGGTCAAACATAGCAAAGTCATCCTTATTATCCTTATTATATACACGAATCAAACGCTTTAATTAATAAAATTGCCCAAACACTCTACCGTAGAACGAATTATTTACATCAGTAAGATATCTAATTGAAATCAATGGACTTTCTTCACACCCCCAGCCCCAACCTAGCCGCTATACTTTTTCCCGAAGATTGCGGGCGTCAAACTCATCCCAATGTGCTTCATATGACACTCGATGCTCGACTGAAACACCTTCTGGTTGGCCGGCGACAGCTTGCGCTTGATGCTCTCCATGGTGCCCTCGAGCACCTGCACCTCGAACACGTTCTGATCGGTGTCGGCGAGGCACTTCACCTGCAGCATCATCGCCGTGAGATCGGTAATCAAATCCATGATGCTATCGCTGGCGATCTTCACGCCGCCATCCTCCGGCTGCGGGTTGAGCCGCTCAAGCATCTCCACCGCCTGCTCCTGGCACTTCTCGCGCAGATGGCTGGGTGTGAGCATTGCCACCGTGCGGCTGTCGTACGCAATATCCTGGCAATGGTGCTGCATCTCATCCAAATACACCTGCAGGTCTTTGTTCAGCTTCTCCAAGTCGATGACGATGCCCGCGTATCGGCGCTCAAAGTCTTCGGGTATCTCCGCGTCGAACGACGTCAATCTTTCCGCCTCCTCGTTCATCGTCTTCATGAGATTGATCTTAAGGCGCTTGGCGTTGAGTACTTTCCGCACGAGCGCCATGCGCTCGAGGAGCGGGCCGGGAAAGCCCTTTCTCACCGGCGCTGGACTCGCCGCTGTGGTGACCGTCGCCGTGGCAGCGCCGAGCGTTCCCACGCGTTGTGGGGTGAAATTCGCCATCATTGGATCGCGATCCTTGCGCATCTTGATGCTGGAGTACGCATTGTATCCCGCCGGCGATTTGCCGTAGTACAAGCTCGCGGCGTGTCGTCGTTGCGCGTTTGCTAGCGACAGCATCTCGGGCATATCGTTGGAAAGCACCTCGTAATCAGGCACAGAGTGCGTACCGAGGCCGGCGCGATCGAAAGTCACGCGGTAGGTGTTGTTCGACGTGTCCACCGCATCCACGCTGCCGGTGAACAACCCATCTTGTGGCTTCCGCAATCGTGCCGTCACCTTGGTGCCGATGCACAACTGCATCGGGATCTCCGTCGGCAAGTCTTGAAATGTCGAGAAATCAGTCACCTTGCGCTGCTGCATGGCGCGAATCTTATTCCTCTTCTTCTCCAAATCGAGGCGCTCTTGGTTGAAGAAAGCTTGAGAGCAACGCCTCGGACGACCCATCATGCGGCGGATTTTCGTCCACTCCACACGCGTCAGCAGTCGTGTTTTCAAATCTGGGAAGGATTCCTTCAAGCAGATTTGGAAATCATTATCCCCATTAAACAGACACCTATCAATGTTGCTGTAGAACCATTCAAAGCACACCCATTTGTGTGCCTTGGGCAGTTTGAGCAAGTTGCGCAGACGGAGGCCGATCTGCTGGCCGATTTTCCTATCTGGTGAGACTGTAGGCGGCGGCGATGGTCGGCGGCGTTTGGGTTTCTCCAGGCGTCCACGATCACGCAGCTGGAACGGCGTCGGCGGTGGTTTCGGTTTCTTCTTGTACTTCCGCACAGTACCGCTGCCACCACCACCACCACCAGCAGCAGCAGCACCGCTCTCCTGCTTGACGGGCGACGTCGCCGCCGTCTTGGTCTTCTTCGCCGAGGGCACGCGATGGTGCGGCGTGTTCACCAGCTCATCGTCGTAGAACATTTTATTCTTCTTGCGTATGCGCGCCGGCATGCCGCGTGCGTTGAGCACCTGCGCCGGCTGAGTGGGAGTCGTCTTGGGCTTGGCGGGCGCTGCCGTGCCGACACGCTGCAGCCCTAGCAGCGCCGGCCCCAGCTCGATGTCCTCCGGCTGCTCCTCCTCCTCGCTGAGCACCTCCTCCTTGGACTCGGTCTTCATCTTCGCAGACGTCGTCGTGCGCTTGGCTACAAAAACGAATGGAACTTCGTATCGTGTGTTCTTGTCTCGCCACCGCCAGTTTTGAATTTGCAAAGAAGCTTGGGGTATGTGCTGCTAGGTTGGGGGGTCAGCTTGTTTGAATTTGAATGGTGCAGCGGGTAGGGACGGACGTGCAAGCGTAGTGCTCCCCTCGAGTAGCCTCGCATACGTACAGCCACGGCCACCACGACGACGACGACGCATTCAGAGCGCGCGCGTGTGTGCTTAGAGCGTTTTGCAACCACGTCGAACGCGAGCAATTTCAAACAAATGCGCTAAGCATTCCGACCGCACGGGAGCCGTCGACGATTGGTTTGTTTGACGTTTTGTTGCGACTGGCGGCGGCGGCCAGCGGTTTACGGAATGGGCGAAGCGACGACGCGTTGTGGGGTCGGATGAAGCAAGCGGGCGTGCATCCCCGGCTAATTGCTGGTCGGTACTCACTTTTTGCGGATTGTTGAGGTGGCGTGGACGGCCCAAGTTGCTTGCGGATGGTCGAATTTGTGCGCTGATAATGCGTCGATTTTGAAATCGAATTCGTAATCGTGCGCCTGTGGTGGTAGACGACAGCGGAATGAATGGTTGGAGTTGTCAACCAGTGGCGCGCCCGTGCGCGTGATCCGCGTTGATAACAAAATTTTTATTCTCTTAACAGCCCTTTATAATCTTTGTTTGCGTGTGATTGCAAATCAATGCTTATGGATACGTTGATTGTTCTATAAACCAATACTTTACAATTTTCTTAGAGTTGCATTGAAAATGATATTTTTAACTGACATCTAGCGGACGCTTGGTGTAAACATGTAATCAATTTGTAAAAAATTTGAATAACGTGAATAACTATTTGAAGTTTAACGAAATGGACGAAATGTTTCTAATTGCCAATCGATTAATATGCATTTCATTAACTTTAGGCGTTTTGGGGGTAGTTCCACCCTCATCATCAGATCCGTCGGATGAGGACACAACCGCTGAATGCGAAGTGCACTGTCGACCCCGCGAACGTCTCGTAACGGACGCCAAGGACGATCAGTACAGTATCGTTGAGGGTGCACTCGGTGAAATCACACAATTACAATGCCATTTTTGGTATAATTCACTCCTACTAATTATGAGTAAGATTAACGCCTCCGAACAATCTTAACTAGTGATGAACCAGATGATAACCACCCGAAAAGCTGGTACAAAATGGATCCCCTCGACGACCAAGTGCGCTACGAGGTGCGTTTGGGAATGAAGAACCACGCAGCCGATAATCGTGTTCACACCACCACCGAGCACACACTAGTCATCCGTAATTTGACTTGTACCGACCGTGGCGAGTATTTCTGCAAGGGTTTCGAGGACGACGAGCTCGCCAACAAATTGAACTTTTTGCTCGATGGTAAAAACAATCCCAAACACTAAGAAATTAAACTAACCAACTTGGTAGTTGTTATTCCTACAGACATACCGCCCGAAAAAGGGAACTTAAGTCATTGGCGTAAATACCACAATGAAACATTGGTACCCATCAACAAAGTGCTAGCTGGGAACGGTACCGACGTCCAGTTTCTCAAGAACAACTTCCAAGTACCTAAACTAATCGCTAATTAATTTGGATGTGATTTCTTTCTCTTTATTGTGTTGGTGTAGATTTGCCCTGAATTGGAAACAAGTTGGGGTCAAGCAAGCCCTTGCGAAGTATGCGGTCGACCCAAAGGCGAAGGCCGCCGTTACACCGAAGGTCATTGCCGAATCAAACTATCCCGCTGTCCGAATACCGAAAACATCCAACCGTGGCAGGAATCGCAAAACGCAAGCATTAAAATGCTCCAACGCGCCACACATCTCTCCTGCCGCAGTATAACGCTCTACGAACTCATCCCGGAGATTATCAACCGCACCGCTTACATCCCCGACTACCTGCTGGTTGAGCGCTGTGAAGGTGTTTGCAGTCCGGACGCAAAAGGCGTCTTCAAAGGCTGGCGCAGCACCAAGAAGGGCTTCAAATACAAGAAGACGTTTGTGCTGGCGGAGAACGCGCATCTCACGCTCATCTGCCCCGAGGCGACGCTGGAGAACGAGGTGGAGTGGAAGATCAACAATCAGCGCATCAAACCCGGCGAGAGTAAAATACCGCGTTCGAATCGCATCGAACCGCGCGTCTTTGTCGACTCTTTCAATACGCTCTACTTGTATGAAGTCACCAAGGAGGAAGAAGGGAATTACACGTGCTATGTGGATAAGGTGCGCATGCAGCAAGTGCGCGTGTTTGTCGTGAGCAAGTCGCGATTGTTGACGCAGGCGTTTGTCCGGCATATGATGTACTTGGCGTTTGTGTTGTCGCTCACCTTGAGTTGTTATTGCGCTGGATTGATTGTGACGTGGTTTCGAAGGGATAAGTTTAAGAGTTACGGCCAGATTCGGCATGAGTTGAAGGCGGCGCATAAATTGGATGAGGATGATGCGAGTGCGATTACCATAACGGATGAAACGCCGGCGATGTCGTCGTCGGCGGCGGAGGCGACGGAGGCGACGGAGAGAAAGAGGAGGACGTCCATGCAGGCTTTGATGGCTTCTGGTGGAGATTATCCTACGGGTGAGAGGCAAAAAGTGGCTGGTGCTAAGAATAAGCAAAGTGAGGAGGAAAGAGTGGCTGGTTTGAATGACGAGGAGGTGCAAACCGTAACGCTTTTGAGTCAAGAGGACGAAGAGTTTGTGGGGGAGACGACGCTCAGTACAGCGCCTTTGAAACGGGTTAGTCGGGCTAGTAGAAGGTCCTTCGGTGAAGATGAGCAAAGGAGTTTGAGAAGGGTAATTGGACGGTTGTTTCCTGTGGATGAGACAACGGAAGCAAGTGTACCGCTTTTGAGTCGAGAGGAAGAAATGCTTGAGACAGAGTCATCGCTCAGTACAACGCCTTTGAGAAGGGTAAGTCAGGCTAGTGGTAGAAGGTCGTTTGGTGAAGATGAACGGAGGAGTTTGAGAAGGGCTATTGGAAGGTTGCTTCCTGAGCAAGAGATAACTGAAGCAAGGCTACCGCTTTTGAGTCGAGAGCGTCGAGAGGAAGATGTGCTTGAGACGGAGTCATCGCTCAGTACACCACCATTAAGAAGGGTTAATCGAACTATTAGAAGTTTTCTTAGTGAAGATGAGGCGAGAAGGTTTACTTCGGCTAGTGGTAGATTGTTTCCTGAAGATGAGATAACGGAACCAACGGTACGGACGGAGGGAACGGAAATAACGGAAAGAACGGAACGAACCAGTAACGACTCTTCGACGTACACCGGGGCAACCGGGGAGTATGATTCGGCCAACATGTCGACCACCCCGGGGCGCACAGAAGACTGCCCACGATGCGGAATGCATCAACATCGCCATCAACAACGTTAAAAGTTAGTTTAAAAGTTTCAAGTTGAGCTGGTTGCATACCGTTGCACTCTGAAGACGATGATGGTATGCCCCCTACCAGATACATACCAGCAAAGCACTACTACCGTTACCGTACCGAAGTACCGAAGAAGAGGGAAAGTGAAAGGCTTTGACTTCTTCTGAGTCAACCTGGCTTAGTACGCTTAGTAGAAAAACAACTTTTGCCCTAGTAACATATGTCATCGATCATCGATCTCATCGATCTGCGCACTGCTTTCATCCTATCCATGCGAACGAGTTAACGCTGAAGTCCTACATGAAGAAGATGAAGCCGTCCGCTGTGATATTTATACTAATGACCATTGTCTACGCGACTGAAGGTAAGTAGCACATTGGATTTCTCTTCGCAATGAAATGCATGTTGTTTGTGGCAATCAGGCGCATTGAAGCGTTGCTTCGTTTGCCGTTCGCGCGGTGAATTGGGCAGTTGCAAGGACCCGTTTACGTTGAACGCCACGCAGGTGGAGAGCGAGAAGGGTGTTGAGACGATACCCTGCGCTTCGGGGTGGTGCGGCAAGATTGTTGAGACGGAAAATGCCCTTAAAGAAGGTAAAACAAAACTTTGTCTTATTTTACGAAAAGATGACTAGATGATAAAATGATTTCTAGAATATGGTGTCGCAACACAACGCATTTGTCTGCAGCGCGGCCCTTCAGACGGCGAGGATCGATGCGCCTACACGCGCTGGCAGTATCGACCGGTATTGATGTGCTTCTGCCGTGGCGATCTATGCAATCCCGCCGGAAGCATCCATTATCAACAGCAAACGCATGCGTTAATTGCATTGTTCCTCTTTATTACACTGTGTAATAGTTGGTTACGCAAATACACATAGAATTAGCGATTAAATATATAACTTAAGTATGAAAGTAAAGAACTAAAAGTGGTAATGATTGGCGATGGGTTGTTTTTCGCGATAGAATGGCGAACGGGGATTGATGCTCGAGAGGCGATTGGGTTGGAGGCCATTCGCGGCGCGTTTCGCTTGCAGCCGGAGCAACGCCTTTGCATGCGGGATGGCCGAAAAGAAGAGCTGCTTGCTGTAGAGGTAGTCGGCAGCTTGTTTGGCGCGCTGCCCGGTGAGCAGATACGGATCCGGAGTGTAATCTACAAACCACCCATTTCTATCTCTAAATTTAACATTTCACCGGTTTGATAAGTACCCAAATCATTGCTGAACTGCTCATGATGATGATGGTGATGATGCAGGTAGTCAGAAGGTTGATGATGATAGTCTCCATGGCTGATTGGTGGAGGACTATTGAGTGTTACATCGAAGAAATCATCCGGCACGTCGAATAGAGTGTTGGGCCATAGATCATCAAAGTAGTGATCGAAATGCGTGTTGCTTTCGATGTGCGTAGGCGGCGGAGGTGGAGGAGGCGCATGGTGATGGTGGTAGGCTGGTGGGCGGATTACTGGCGGATTGTGGATGAAACGAACGCTTTGGTAGCTGATGCCGGCGATGGCGCTGGTGGTGATCCATGGCGAGAGGAGGATGGCCGCCGTGAGGGTGCAAAACGTTTCCTAAAAGTTGCAAAAGTTGTTTTTTGCTTGCGTTAGGATTAATTATACAAGTTTACAAATCTCGGTCAACATTTTGACTCGAGCAGATGAGAACGATTCTTTGCTAATTTTGGTGCGCTGAATCCAAATCTGCGATCCGTTTTTTGAAATTGGTTCTAGTTTTTGAGTTCTCCGATGGTGGCGCAACTGCGCTTTTTTACGTAACGAGTTTGAAAAGTCCGTGCCAAAATCGAAAATTACTGGATTTTCGCGGTAAATTTTTTATATTTCTCGTCGCAGTCTCCTATTAAGCTTATGCAATTAGTCCAGCGGTTCTCCAGTTTTTTATAACTCCTCCAAAAAATATGATTTGTCTAAGTCCGCAAAATAGTCATTCTTCGATTCATATGAATGCCAAACACAAAGTACTATTCCAATCTCGCAATTTTCGGTGTTAGTTCTTCCAAGGGATGCCACTTAGTAAATATAAAGTTGATTTGCGCCAGTAGCGCCATTTTTCGCCCTTTGCACGGACGTTGAATGGCCGTTAACGGTCAGTAATACTGAATTATTCAATAAATTCATTATTTCAG
>JARJDR010000095.1:0-11206 GCA_030264135.1 Myllaena sp. GC000078
ACGACGTTAAGTTGAAAATTAATGAACTCATTGGCAACGTGAGAGCGAAATTTACGACACTTGGGTCGCACCGACAAAGGCAATCATGCGTAATCTATATGTATTTAATCGATGTATTAACAATTACAGTGAATTCCCTAACCGCACGGTTATGAACAGTGTGCGTCAATCAGATGATTAATCACACGATGCATGGCGTCCTCCTCGACGCCTCTTCAGTTTACCGCATTCACCGCTACAGGATGTGATCCCATATCGAGGGCTCGATGCAATTTAACATGAGCGTATTAACAATTCAACAACGGCTTGCCGGAGCTAATGAGACAAGAGTAATAACGGCGACGATGTGCAGCAGCGAAATGCAACGGTAACTACCTAACCAAGATCTAGGGTACGTGATATGTGGTTTGCTGCAATGCTAATCCACGGTTTGGTGTTAGTAAATCAGTATTATATTAGTATCCCGACTAGCAATAGCTTAGAACCAACAGACGCCGAAGCAAATGTATGCAATATTAATTATGTAATTATTTCGGCATTATGTAAATAACGACATAGCGCGCCTGCCTATATTTGCCATTGTCGATTGTTTCATGCCGTTGAACGAAAGCGAACAAATTAATAATATGTATGATGCGGCCGGATTTCAGTTTAAAATTAGCATTTTCACATGGATCGGGTCTGCGGCAGCAGGATTATGAAAATTTCAACGGCACGCACATGCTATGCGTGCGAAATTACTTAATCACGCAGTTTATTATGCATGGAAAATAATTTATCATAGGCTAGTAAAACAAAAAAATGTAAAATATCGCTGAAATTAAACACAAATATATTGTCCTCCAACAAGTTTCAATTTCATGCGATTTAATTGGACATTTTTGCTAAATTTTTCTAATTACGCATTGCTGGAGTTTACACACCGCACACACCCAATGTAATTACTTGCATATGAAACGTAGATGTGGGAGTGTAATAAAGTGTACAAGTGTAAACTTGATCCGCGCCCGAAATTCAACTCCCAAGCGCATTATTATAGCGCTTTGAATGAATATCTGCGAAACGGTGGCGACAGCAACAACAACGTCGTTCGAAAATAAATTAGCATTACGTGTAAGTGACTGGCTGCTGCGCGCTTGCCAAAACTTCATCATCAACTTGATACGATTATTATGATTATTAAAAGCGACGACAACTCGCGTCAAAACTCCGAGATAGCGCGCCTAATCCGGGCGTGTATTGCTAATTTCATTATCATTATTCCCTGCGAAATTACGTCGCGTACTAAGTGATCCAAAATAGTAGGGTAAAATGCTGCTTTTCGAATCGGGGAAAGAACGTGGAATCGAGGGCAATTCAACATCAGCCGGACACAAAGGGGTCTTTAGTGGAAAGCGCAAGGACACACGCGCTGTCGCACGACCGCACAGTTCATCATCATCGTTCCGTTCCGCTGCGCTGGCGACGCGGCGCCGCGAACGAGCCATAAATAATTTTCTCGATCGCGAGATTTATGGGCGACGGGAAAAGTTCGGCGGCCGGATATATCTCTCACTCTCCGCGCGCGCCGTATGTATCTTTCGACGGTGGGCCGAGGATTACGGAAGGAGGATCTCTGCTCCCCCCCCTCGAAATGCTAAGGGATTCTTTTTGATAGTTGCGAAATAAAAGCTCAAAGCGGATGCGAAACGTATTGGAAATTGCCAAACGGAAACTACCCGGATGAATTTCCATATTCTCCGACAACATCGCCGCGCCATGAACTCAAAGATTAGGAAGCAATTTTAACGCAAGCGTTGCGGATGATTTTATGCGATCTCCGTACAAGTATATTATTCCGGTGTCAAGCGTATTTTCAGGTAACACAATGCGCTGTACCTGCTTTATCTGCCCGGCTGCAAGTGTCGCCCTGCTTATGGTACCCAGAAGGAAAGCACAAGAACTTTACGGCGATGAGGTTGCAACCACATGTTTTTCCAGCTAGTTGTACGCTCGCGCGCTGCATATTAACTGAAACTTTAACGTATGCCCGTACATAAAGTCCTGCCGCGTAATATCCTTGAGCGCGTACTATCGCGCAGCGCTCCGGATGCATTCTGCATACGACGAGCGCATAAAAGCGATGCACTGCGATCGTTTGCGGTCGCGCCCGACTATTGCCAACGCAAATACGGCATGACATTAACGTCGAATGCATTTTAATTAAATGTGTGTTATTGAATATACAGATTCAATAAAGAAATCAAATAAGTACGAATTGATTGGCATATATAAAGTTATAAAGGAATATTTAAAAGCATAAGTCATTTGGATTCGGGTAGTTTTCCAATTTTAATTTTGACTTCAACATATATGTCTCTTGGGCCGGATTTTCATCATTTTCAGCGCCATAGCCTAGGAACGAAAACGGATTGCGCTACGAAATTGAAGAAGATTAAAAATTAAGGATGAGCATGCTTCCTTCGTACGTCGATGATGAAAATTCTGCATCGTAAAATTTTATGATGATTGATACGCAGCTGACAGAAGTTTTCTAATTTAGGGTCGTCGACAAAATTGCCGCTCATGTCAAACATCTAAACATTTACAATTTTGTTATCTCTTTTTATTTTTATCCATGAATACATGGTCCTATCAATTTCTTATAATCCTGAAAGCCCATATAAAATTCAAAACGGACTGAATCTTGCTTAAAACTACACAAGGAGCGAAAAGCTCTGAAAAGGTTTCTCGTCAATGTTATTTACTTTTCTCTTTTTCATGTTCAAGGCAATACTTAGGTTTAAAAATGCGTAGCAAAAAACACGCGCTGGAAAGAAAAGGTTTATCGATAATATCAGCGCGCCGCTCGTTACCTAATACGTTCTGCGACTTTGCGCGTAAATAACAAGCGGAGATGAAGACGCAGATGAAAATGATGACGCCGCCCCTCAAGTGCGCGCACGCGATCGTCACGTAATCGAAATGAATGCATTTGCGTCGTCGCGCTTATTTCCTTCATTTTTTTCCTACGTCTTTCCTGCCTTGCCCGAGGCAGTGTCGTCTGAATTTTCATTTCCGCTTATTTGTATTCGCACATGGCCGTCGGCATTTTCTCAGGCGCACCCTTCTCCTTGTATTTATTTTTTACATATATTTCATGGAGAAATATGTTTTCGCGTCGATCTGTACGCGGCAACGTTGAATTCCTTCCGGCGCGTTCCGTAATCACTTGGTAGGCGTATGTCGGGGGATTATCCTCGCAAGTAAATCGATATTAATGGCCTTTTGCAACTTGATAAAATTTTATCGTTGTTCCGGTGTATTTATTATCATCTTGTTCTCATCAAGATTTACATGCTTTAATCATTTCAAATCAATATAACTAATGTATCAAATATTATGTACAAATTCAAAGTATACTTACATTGTGGAACATTGTCTCTTGTAACTTGTTAAAGTCACCTACCATCTTGCCCTGGAAAAGAAACCAATTGCACAATTAAACATAGGTCGAATGACATCGAGGCACATGTATAGTAAATCAAAACGTAGATAAAGTCAAGAAAAATTATGTTAACGACCACTCCCACACGACACGAATAAAACATTAACGAACATCAAACGTTGTCTCTCCTAATCGCCATCGACATTTTGCGTACATATACAAATCGAATCAAATGTTGCAATAAAATTTAGCAGGAGACCCAAATAATCAAATTTAGACATTCTCAAGATTGCCGTAATAATAAATGCATTCATTTCTTCCCCATTTTTTTAGCGCGTTTGTCGCTTGTTTCGCTAGTCGTGACATTTTTATTTAGCAACTCTCGCGACTTTTCCGCTCAAAATTCAATTCGAAATTCATCAGTGCTGTCCACCGCACGGAAATAAATTCATTTCGACTTTGTACATCTGCTTCGTATTCTGTGTTGGTCTTTTTTGGGGTCCGCTTCTTTTTTTATTTCTGTCGAGTTCACAGTGTCGTTATTGTCGCTGCGAAACCGCAGGGCTAATAAAAGAAGCGAATCGTCGAGCATTATAATTTTTAATTCTGCCACGTTCGCCAACGCGTATAATCTTGTACTTTATGGTACCCGAGAGGTGATCCGGCTCCCCGTCGCTCTTACATCCGCCCGCCCACCAACGCGAACGGGTCCGGTGAAAAATTCGCCCGAATAGAAAAACGAAACGCGTCCGAGAGAGTTGTGCGGACGAGCGGTCTAGAGGATTTTCGCCGCACGCCGATATTTGAATACCAAATTTATTTGCGGCTCTGCCGAAAAGTTGATCCTTCTGTTCCGTCCGCCCTTCCTTACCGCGTGACGTAACATTTGTCGACAAATTGTTGACTCTTCGATCAATACAAGTCCAAAGAGGAAGAACACGCTGAAGAATATTCAATTCATATTCAATTAATTTCAAACAATAGAAATATGATTCCGGCGCGGCAGGCTCAACAGATAAATCCTACTTAATTTTCCCCTTCGCCGATGTTCTTTTCACTAAATTTTCATCGTCCAAACAAACTTTCAGCGAGCAAGTGAGCGAAAGAACGAACGGCGCGCGGCGCGGCGGTCGGCGCAAATATAATAATAAATAATTGAGATAAAAACTCACTTGACTTGGCGCGATGGCTCTCGTGACAAAAATCATTATTCATAATTATTTATACAAAGTTTCCCGGCCGACCGACGCGCACTTGAAACTTTCGCCGTCTTGCTCTATCATTATTACGCTCCGCGAGTTGGCAGCGCGCTCGCAAAATGTAAATCAACGGCAGCGACGAAGATGGAGGCGCAGGGTGGCAGCGTGAAACTTTGCTCGGCTTGAAGGCACCCCCGGAATCATCATCATCATCATCGTTAGCGCAACGTCGCCACAACGCTTTCGCCTCGGTGCCGCGGAGTGAAACGAAATTGGAACAAATAGTTTTTATCGTTTGGAATGAAATTGAAAAAAAATTCGTCGATGTATCAATTTTAATGTTAATCGAATTGGCGACGAGCTCGATGCTGGGGATTATTGCCTCGCAAATATTCAATTTCATGGCATTCAAATGAAATCATTTCTTGAACAAGTTCCAAGTTCGGAATATCAGCGCCTTATGAGATAAGAACTGGTCCTTGACGTGGTATTGATCGCAAAGCTTTCGAGCCTTCGATTCGCACTCCAACAATTTATGATTGCGTTCGTACTGAAATAACAACTTACTTGCTTCAACTACGGAATAAGAATAAAAATCGTGCCGATTTAAACTCTTCCTTGAATTCATCGTCCTTCATCTCGCTCGCAGTTGATTACAAAGACCAAAACTCAACGAATAGCAAAGTGGTAGATGGTAGCATTTCATCAAGTTGCATCAATCGCTTGCTGTTGGCGTTCCTTGCAAATCATACATTTCTCTGCGCTGCCATTGTTTTGTTACGTCCAAATTGCAATGCAATTTGCAAAAAGGGCCACTTTATTGTGAATGTTTAGCGCTACGACGGTTTCAGTGCGCTCAGAGGAAGATTTCAAGAAATTGGAAATTTTTATGAAAAACTTAATTGCATATTGCAGCAGCCGTGGCTCGCAGCTGCAAGGATTCGACCTCATCCAGCAAACAACAGCACGATTTAGCTGCACAAATGGAGTTGCTGTCGTCGCGAGTGGACAAATACGCCAACTTTATTGCGCTGCGCACATTTGTTTGGCTTCTATAGTTTATCTGCACACAAAACTTTGCTTGATGCAACACGACAAATTCTACAATTTTTACGCCGACCAATAAAATTATTGCAAACGCAGTTGTTTCGATCGATATTAATGCATTGCAGTATTTGAATAAAACATCATTTCAATTACAGATGGCACAACAGCATTTATGCATGACTAAATTGAAATGGAAATGGTAATCGAAATCGAAATCGAGCACCTACGCCTGCGGCAGAGGCAGTCACCGCATAGGTAGATATTTCGTCGGCGGTAAGTGTGTCAATGTCGGCCGAAGACAGCCACGCCCGTTCATCACGCGACGAGCACGCGAACGAATGCGCCGAAGAAGTGACTCCATTAGGAGCGCGCGCGCGTCCTCAACAAAGCGGCGGCGAAAAAAATCCAGCAGATGAAATCAGTGCACGCCGCAAACGCCATACAGATGGTCAGCTTTGAGTGAACTTAAGTGCGTCGATTATTACATGCTCGGTAGCAGTTGCGACATTTTAATGCGCCTCATATCTCAATGTAGTTTTTAAAAGCATCATTTAAAACACGTATAACTAAATCATATTATTTATTTAATGTCGACTTTGTTTATCATTCAAAATATGATATAATATAATTACGACCGTTACGTAATTGGTGACAAAACGAGAACAATGAAGCATGAGAATTGCCTACGCACCTGTCCAATTATTTTAATGAATTCCACATCGCCACTATTTTCGGTCCGCATTCATAAATATTATAATGTCATTTGTTTTGTATTCATATGTGGTGGACCAGAACGATTTAAATAATTTCTACTCTATAAATAGAACAACCAATATAGTGGCTTGATTGATAATAATAAATCAATTCCGATGTCAATTTGAAAACGGTGCAAATATCCTTATATCGATTTAGTATTTTGCAAATCACTGCAAATTGACTCGTTGGCTGCACTCCAAAACGCGCGCAAGCGTCGATTCAAAAACGATTACGTGGAGCATTTTTTTTTGTTGCGTCCTTCAGCACGCAACACAAAAACTGCCATTATTTAGCATTATAAGCATTTGACTAGTAAGCCGCTTGCCAAAATCCACCGCTAGTGAGTGCATCGTGCGTTGCAGAAATTAGTTTCGAGCGAGGGAAGAGAAATGGTTTGCAATAAAATCTAATCCTTTAAATTATATTTCCAATGAAGCGTATTTTACTCAAACAATTCCAGGTAAATTCAAAATATTTCAAAAGAGAGATGTCAATAAAATTCAACAAATGTTAAATATCAAATATCACTTAGCAAATATTCAACGTGTGATGTGAAATTGCAAAACAATTTTGACCACTATTCGAAATTATAATAAAAATCAATTAACACCAATGGCATTTAATATCGATTCAATTGCGGATTGCACATACCAATCGGGCGTTATTAGGTACTATACGCTTTGCACATGATGTGCAGTTGAAATTGGAAATTAGTTGGCTGCGAAAACAATCGAGTGGGGCGGAAGCAGTTAGTCGGCCACGCTATGGATTTATCGACACGTGGCACGAAGAGGTGCGGTAGGATTTGCACAAGGGTTGCAAATGCAATCGACCACAGAACAAGAGCCGTGTGACCAACGATTGCTAATGAAACGCACTGGCATGAACTATACACCACTAGGGTGATAACACACAAATAGCAACGTGTTATAATCATGCTTCAAAACTAAATAATTGCAGGGAATGTAATATCATCTTGAAATACATTATGAAGCATTAAACTTGAACGCCCTGAAGAAGTGAAATCAAGAGACAGGAATTGCATGCAACATTCACTCAACTCCAACACAATTAATTACGCACTTATTCGGCTTGCAGCTTGCATCCATTCTACTGTTGAGTAATGCAATTCCGTCGCTTAACAATCACTCAGGTAATAATGTCCGGACAACCACACAATTTCTCGAGAAGAATTTAATACGGATTCGCATACACAGCTAAACATAGGAAAGAGTTTAATTTAATAGAATCCTTTTTTGTTTATATTACGTGTAAAAATGATTACTGTAAAAATGATGACGATCGGTAAACCGCAGCCGGGAAGGTATATTTATTGCGTGGCACGATATATTACACGCGGATTTTACGAGCGACATGCTGAAAAACGAGCAACAAGTGCAATCATACCAATGCGTGCGATGCATTTGCAAATGCACACATGTGAATGCATATGCATTTGGTGGTGTCGCGTGTCGGCGTGGTGGCAAGGACGAATGCGCACGTATACAGACGAAATGCGATTGCGAAATAAATTAGACTCGGGCAACGACCAACCGTCTTCGTGTGTGTCACCATTTCCACCATGTTTTCACACTATGATCAGTTTTCCGCATTTTCTTCTCGTTTCACAAAACGTGCATAAAATAGTGTACCACATAAGTTATATATGCAAGGAATAAAATTGAAGACGTATTTGTCGCATTTGTTATGCGATGCGGTGGAAATAATGAAATAAATTGCACATTGAATTCGGTTCATCACGTTGAAAAATGTTACCAACGCAACGTTACAAATGTGTAAATTGCAATCGCCGCTCTGTTAAATTATTTTTATTAAAATGCGAAACATTCAAGCGTTCAAGGTTCGCATCGGTATTAACTAAATCGACGTTTTTAATGCGAATGCCTGACAAGGACGCTTCTTCTTTCATCCGCCGCGAAAAAACAAGAATTTGATTCCGCGTAATTAATTCGAATCGGAATGCTCTATAAATACCACACATAAATTTAAATGTCTACAACATACAGAACAAAAAAATTGCTCGCATTTTGATATCCAACCTGTGAAGAATGTAAGTAATAAATTGCAGAAATCTAAATCAATTTATTATCACACAAGCGAATTGATAAATTAGACACCAAGTTTTTACTATGCACCGCACTGCATTCGCTGTAATTAAGTCTTATGCAAACGACTCCATGACGACGACGACGCCCATACTAATTTCGTACCGTCGAAAAGCGTAATTGTTGCGCGTTTCATCTACGCGGATGGTGCGCATCGTCACCAATGCTAGATGATGCAAGTTCATATGACAACTCGCAGGACTCTCGCCGCCAACGAGGAGCGTAATGCGATTAGTATGCGTGGCATGCGCATCCTGCGACGTTGCGCACGTTATTACAAATTATTACGTATTCTAGCGCCCAACATTGAACAACTCATAGTTGTGAAATTGATTTGAAAAGCAACGGCAATGTAATCACTGAGTATAAAAACCGCCTCGGGCGCATCGATTAGCTATCAGTTAACAATCGATCTTCTTCATCGATCAACCAACATCCAAAACAATGGCGGTTCAAGTGAGAACACCCACAAAAGTTTATCAACTTAATCCTATTGTTCAAACAATTGCAGTTTGTCGTTTGCGCCTTCATTTGCATTGTCAGCTACGCGCTCGCTGCACCGGCTGTGGCCCCTGTGGCGCACATAGCTGTCGCCGCCAGGCTCGCCGAGAGCGAATTCGATCCGGCGCCACAGTATTCGTACGCATACGATGTGCAGGATACGCTCACCGGTGACTTCAAGAGCCAGGTGGAGAATCGCAATGGTGACATCGTTCAAGGACAATACTCGCTGATTGAGCCGGACGGCAGCAAGCGCATCGTCGACTACACTGCCGACCCGGTGAACGGCTTCAATGCGGTGGTGACGCGCACGGCTCCTGGCGCCCTCGTTGCCGCAGCGCCCGCGCCTGCGAAAATCGTCGCAGCGGCAGCGCCAGCACCGCTGCCCGCTGCTAGGATCATTGCGCCCGCCCCGGTGGTGCAACAGCGCATTGTCACAGCACCACATGTGCACACCGCTCAGCGCTTGGTTGCTGCACCTGTGCCAGTGGCTTACAATCATGCGCATTACGTGCGGGAACCACTTGCATCCTATGTCACAGTTGCTTAAAGACATCCTTTAGTAATGAATGCCTATGCTCACAATGTATATACATACCCATGTTAATAAATATATGATCACTAGCAAGATCCGTTTGAAGTTCTTTGTAATTTGATTGAGTTTTGAATTGAAAGCATAGAGTAGTAAGTAATTTGGCGACACAAGGTCGCGCAAAAGTAATAGGATCTCGGAAGCGGAGTCGTGACGAAAACAGCAATATGCTAATCATCCGGTCGTCTAAATTAAACTAGTTTATTTTTTTTCGGCTATTCTATCGGTAAAGGTCGGTGGTCCGAGCGGACAATGAGATTGTGCGCGCGCGAAAGAAGTCTTGCATGACCTTCCCGGGCGTGGTAACATGGTGATGACGTTTGCAAATAGGAAATGATTCGCGCGATCGGTATAAAAGCGCGCCGCAAGCATCCGATCATCATCAGTCCAACTGTGTAACATACTCAGTGATCTACAATGGCATTCAAGGTACTGCTCCTTTGGAAACGACATAAGACACAACTTAACCACTTGGATCTGTTTCAGTTCATCGTCTTCGTCGCCTTTGTGGCTGCCGTCAACGCTGGCGTGGTGCCGGCCGTCGCTCCTGTAGCCTACGCCGCCGCCCCGGTCGCGTACGCCGCCCCCATCGCCAAGGCGGTCGTCGCCGAGGAGTACGATCCGAACCCCCAGTACACGTACTCGTACGGCGTGTCTGACTCGCTCACCGGTGACCACAAGAGCCAGGTGGAGTCGCGCAGCGGCGATGTTGTCCAGGGCCAGTACTCGCTCGTCGATCCCGATGGCACCAAGCGCACCGTCGACTACACCGCTGACCCCGTCAACGGTTTCAACGCGGTCGTGAGCAAGGAGCCGCTTGCTGCCGCACCGGTCGCCGCCTACGCTGCCGCCGCCCCGGTGGTCGCTCACCACGTTGCCCCCGTCGCTCACCATGTTGCCCCCGTTGCCACCCCGGTGGTCGCTAAGACCGTTGCCGCCCCGGCTGCTGTCGCCTACACCCACGCTGTTGCCGCTCCGGTCGCCACCCCGGTCGTTGCTCACCATGTCGCCCCTGTCGCCAAGAGCGTGTATGCTGCCGCCCCGGTAGCGCACTACGAAGCTGCCCCGGTGGCTCACCACTACGCTGCCGCTCCGGTTGCTCACCACTACGCTGCCGCCCCGGTGGCTCACCATTACGCCGCCGCTCCAGTGGCTCACCACTACGCCGCCGCCGCCCCGGTGGTCGCTCACCACGTCGCCCCAGTCGCCACCCCCGTGGTCGCCAAGAGCGTGTATGCTGCCGCTCCGGTAGCGCACTACGAAGCCGCCCCGGTGGCTCACCACTACGCCGCCGCCGCCCCGGTGGTCGCTCACCACGTCGCCCCGGTCGCCACCCCCGTGGTCGCCAAGACTGTCGCCGCTGCCCCAGCTGTCGCTTACGCTCACCACCACGCGTACGCCGCACCCGTTGCTGCCTACGGCCACCACGCGTACGCCCCCGCCGCGTACGCCGCCTACGCCGCCCCGATCGCCAAGGCCTACTATTAGACTATCCCGTGATAGACTCGTAGATAGACAAATGAAGATAACTTAAGATGAACAGCCATGTGTAAAATAT
>JARJDR010000102.1:0-15761 GCA_030264135.1 Myllaena sp. GC000078
TAAAATTCCACGCTGGTAAACGCTTGGAGATTGGGAAGCAAAAGTTTTCATCTTATTACTGCACGCAAAAGAAGAGAGGAGAATTCCAGTGTGAGAAACAACAATGCGCAAGCAACGCTTTTCGGCGAGCGGTCCTTAATAAGATTCGCACGCCCAGCAGATCTAGACCACCATTCCTTCAACGCTAAAACAAATACGATTTATAAATATTCCGCGCGCGCCGGATTACAAACATCGAAGCGAAGGAAAAATAATTTTTCGCGATCCAGCATAATCATGATAAAATGTTTAAATGTCCGGCGATGTTGTACGCCACCAATCATTTACAATCGGGTTGTAAAAGCCGCGGAAAAGCGGAGGAAAATATTCCTGGCGCCTGGTTAATGAAGCATGAATAATAAACTTTACATGGCATCGCATCGCTTCGCGGAGAGATCATGCGATGTCCACGCAGACTTTTGGTACATTTTCAAACGTCGTAAAGTTCCAGTTTTTGGCGGAGAAAAACAAGAGAGCCGCGGAAATGGTGCAAGGGGAATAAATCTATAAAAATTCGCGTTACTTGCGATACGATTGTAAAATTGATGAGCGATTGTTATTCTGCTATTCCTTCGGGGTGCAAAGAAAACTTATACATACTGAGAGAGCAATAAAAGAATTTGACCCCGTGGGAGAAATCCAATCTTGTAACAAGAAAATGCGATATAACCGCAACGCGAAAACAATGTTCATATATTTTGTAAGTAATTTTAATAGCTTTAGTTATTTCTAACCTACTTGACCAACGTTGACGCCGACAATCTTATCGATAATTTTAGTAGCAAAAAGGTCAATGGTCTACTAATGTATTCATCTCGACCAACTCAGAAAAAAAGTCCCTAAAAGTATTAATAAATTCTTGACCTAAAAAATACGTAATCCTGCATCCCATCTCCGCATTTTTGACGAAGCGCTTTTAAAATCTCGAACGAAATGCAAACCTTTTATCTATTCGCATGCTGCTTGCTAGCCATCGAAGCGAAATGCACTCACTCTGCACTTTTCCAACTTGCACTAAAACGTTAAAAATCAAAGCCAAATAAGGATCGGATGGAAAATGAAAAATCGTTGTTGAAGCAAGTGGACTTGCTTGCAAAGTAAAAACAACTCGTTTGATGGTTTCCGTCCGACGTTATCGTTATGCTGCGAGCATAGTACATACTCTCCGGCGCCGCTAAGAAATTGCAGCGCGATGACTGTTTGAAACGTATGAAAAATCGTTATTGATGTAATCTCCGGAAAATTTTCAGACTTCAGACACACACACATACACAGCGCATGTTTTACGAAAGACAAATGCTTGGCTTGCATGAATGAGGGATAGGACAAGCGCTAAGTAACAAAGGTAATAACAAGCGCGCTGATCTTCTTCGCACCGTTCGTTCGTTCCCACAAAGAGACACAGATGAGAGCAGGACACAAATCCTCTCTCCCTTGGAGAGGAAAACTTTAACAATGAAAATGTTAACGGAGGACGACGTAAAACACCTCGGGACAATACCAAATGTCTAAGGAAACACCAGCCGAAACACACCTAAGCAACCGGATGAGGGAAGACGTTTTGCTAAAAAGTGTCTTTCACGCTGGAAGTTAAGATAAACGTTGGTGCAAACCTGCGGCAATTTCACAACATATGTGAAAACCCGGAGAAGACTTTCTCAATGTGACAAGTTGCAGAAAATGAGGACGTCAAGAAATTTACACCGGGAGCCAAATAAAAAGTTGCCTGCTGTACAAGTATTTGATATCAAGCAAAGATGAACTAATATTGAATTTAAGTTAATTTACATTTGGCGCAATCGATATATAATTACTGCGGGTGGTGGGAATTAATGACCATCACCATCAGGTATGGTTAATTAAAACCGGTGGCGATGGTGTTAGCGCATGGAGCTTAATCAAGCTAACCACCCAAACTGACCGACCATCCAACCAACCAACCAACGCGCGCTCACAGACATTTTATTGGAGCGCCGCGGGAAATTCGACACCGTGAAACACGAGAAATTGAGTAAATTCGCAATAGTGCTAACTAGCATAGCGCAAGCGCGTCGAGAGTCGGCGATCGGGAATGAAAGCCGAACGAACGCGCACAAGAACCAACATCCGAAGAGAGAATGGGAGGAAAGTGGATGGATAAGAGGGACGAATGCAATTTTCCTCCGGTCCAAGCGCGGGGGCCGATGATAAATCATGTCCGCTTAATTGGGCCGTGCGAAGGACTACGAGAACTATACGCACTTGGTCCTTGAAATTGATTCCTAATATAATCAACGCAAAATATTAATACACATAACTTAGCTATTATTCCTACAATTATTCCTAAGTATTAATCAAATGTAAAATATTGAAAAATATTGTTGTGGTTGTTATTAAACACCAAGTATAAATATAAACTTTGAGATATAATAAAGTGCGTGCGCGTCGGCGTCGTTTCCCCAAATGCGTAGTAAACTTCCCGAAAACGAGAGACAGGGCACGCAACTTGTAAGAAATAACAAGTTTTGGGCTCGCCAGGGATCAAAGCGAGGATGTAGGAATGAGAGGGCATGTGGGTGGGTGGCAGGGCGTCGACACATTTCACTGTCGTAAATTAACTCGATCCGACTTGACGACAAAGATGAATTCATCGTTAGAAAAAGAACGATGATGATTTTCGCAAGATGAAGAAGAAGTGATTCGGGCAGATTAGAAACGACGCGGCGAGGGAATGCACGCTTGGCTTTGGCACAGAGAAGAAAAAACAACACGCTCTAGACAGAATAAAAATAGATTTGAGACGTTGATTAGTTGCATTCAATTCGTCCGCTTCAATCAATTCTCATCAATTGCTTCCGTCTTCGAGATGGATGAAAGCCAAAACCTTTCCATCCACAATCAATACAAAAACAACAACAAAAATTGTTAACAGTGGCCACAACAATGCAGAATCTGAGAGAATAGTCACGAAAACTAACAATTTCAAATTCTACTAATTTATTATTTGTGTGGATTATCTTTCATATATAATTTCATTGAATGATCGATAAACACACATCCAATATCGACACCGGTGGTGATTGATAACTTCCCCAAAAGCAAAAAAGAAAACAAACAACCCCCCATCCCCCGGTCAGAAAATCAGAAAACGAAAGGAAGACAATAGTATTTGAAGAGCGCAAAGTTTATGGACTTTAATTTCGACGAATGCCATTAAAAGCGATTTAATTGAACCGCAATCTTCTTGATCAATATTTGTTCCACTCTATTCATCATCGTGTGCGCCACTTACAAACTTGCGTGGCGGCCCTGTCATTCCATATTCCAACGAGATGATCGCAGCTTTACTCTTGGCGATTTCAAGAGACTGATGAAAAGTGGTGAGTCGACAGGAAGTCGACGATTCTCGCTCGCTGCGCGTAAAAGTGGGTTACTGAATAAGGAATATTACCCCCATTTGGGATTGATGATGACTCAACCCAATTTATCCTTTCGAATCTCTTCAAAACTACTGATTCGCTTTTCCGCAAGCGCCAGCGCACCGGAGGGCAATCCAGAGTGATATGCATTTTGAATAAATGTCATCCTCTTCTCGGCATTTTCGCAACGTTGTCGATTTGAAGCGAAGAACAATAATCGCATTCATTTCGCCGCAATGTTTGTGTGATTAAAATTTATGATGGTTTTTTGCATGCGCATATCGCATGTGAAGCAGCATCCCATTGTATGATGATCACCACCGCACCACGTCCAGAGTATTATATTCAATCTGTGACAAGCGTGTTCTATCTAATGACGTCCAGCCCATGAGTTATGAATATGTTTAATTAAAATCACAAACTGCCGGCCGGCTTGGAATTTGCATAATTAATCATTAATTTATATCATGTAGAATAAATTATCCACTAGCAAACATGAATATATTTGCCCATAATAGTATTATCTATTTTTAAATCAGAATTATATATAATACTCAAGAGATGACTTATTATTCCTGGAAAATTCATCCCTTTATTGCATTTCCCATAACTCATAAATATTTCAGCGGATATAATTTATTCATGATTCCGATGAGTCGAAGCGCAGTCGAAGATGAATTTTATGATCTCGCGACCCAAAGTCATCCAAAGAAATAAACAACACCGTCTTCCTTGGCCTTCCATCCCGTCTACTTAGATGAAGAAATTTATCTTCAGCGATGGATTTGAATAATCTTCGCAAATATAAATTTAATATAATGCAAATACGTCCAGGAATTAAAATTGTCAACGAGGTCAAAGGTGACTCAACCCAAACCCATTACTCGCGCTCTTTCAATGCGGAGAAAATTAGAAGAACGCGATATAGGTGTGACGCAAGTACGTACCTAGTTGGTAATTGCAAAGCCAATAATAACTCGATTGTGCAATCATGCAACGCAATCCAACACAATGAAATTCCGAGTACGCGCAAATACCAAAAACTATCGGCCGCGGCGGAGTGGAATGAGATTATCGCGAATCGCTCGCATCAACGGAAACAATTACAACAATTACCTGCGCGGAAGCTGGCGAAATAAATTCGAATCGAATACTCTTTTCAGTGAGCAGAAGAAGCAAAAGAAGAAGCAGTCGAGTTGGGATTGAGTTGAATGGAATTGAATCGAATCGCTGCGATTCAATTGAATGGCAGGCTCGTACGTCAAACTTAAAAGAGGACATCGCCTCGCCGTTGGAAGTTTTGAAGAAGTCGATTTTCAAACCGTAGACGTGTTATTGTTGGATCGATTCATCATGCCGGCTAATTGATTGTTGATGCAATTCCTTCACTTACTTTCGCGCTGAGCTAATTGGCAATTGTAATTAAATGTTAAATTAAATTAAAGGTTATGCCGCTTGGCGAAACAATGGATGTAGAAAGTGTTACTGGCTAGCTAGGATTTGGTATTTAAATGAATATGAACTGAAACCGATTTGGTATGAATTAAACATATGGCGGTCGGGTTTAATTCAATATAAATATAAATAGTGCATTTACATCCCACTAGCTTGGCGTATGGTAATAGTAAATCGTACGTAGAAAGTGAATTTCATCATCAACATAAATATATGCACATAAACTGCCATCGTAAATGTTGGTAGATTACTATCAGCAATTTGAATCAAATTATCAACTATGATTCATACCACTTGGCGCCTTAATTTTGTTAATAAACAAAACTCATAACTTACACAGACAAACGCAACAAATTAACACGTAAACTTTCGTTAATCTGCATTTTGTTTGTTGAAAACCCGGGCATTAAAATAACTTCATTTAGATGCCTAGCTATAACTACTTAACACTAATTCCATTACCTTAATTTTAACGAATAGGGGAACAACTGCTTCAATGAACACAACAACAATTTTTTGAATTTTAAAAACTGGGACAATCTGAACCGAAGCCAAAGAATGGGAAACCCGTACAGCGCCGGAAGCCAAAGCGCCGGCGCTAGAGTGAATAATTAAAAAGTTTTTAAGTGGCGCATAAATTTGCACTTTGCACGCTTGTTATACATCGAGTTGAATTTTTCCCCATAACCAAACCAAACCAAGTTGGCAGATCAGCAATTTCTCCGATGCAATATCATTATAATATTCATAAAAGTGCCGACGATCGAAAATACCTTAAATTGCATTATTAAATTAACCTTCCAACTATAACCAACTTCAAAATTTCAAATTATCGTATAGTCACGTATAATCTGTCTAGACTCGATGGAACTTTAATAGCCACATATAACAACACAACACAATCCTTGATAAATCTGAAATTATAACCGGGCGTAAGCGAATGGAATGAAATAGCCATAGCAATGTCGTGATAATAGTTTAATAGTTTCGCACCGCAAACTATTAGAACTGCAATTATCATGGAATAGCTGCGAAACACTTCGCGCGAAACTAATTTATACTAATATAGAAATAAATTAATATCTCCTTCATGCCGCCCAAATGGCGTGAATGTAGGTGTATATGTTCGGGAGCGGCTATTATATAATAGGTTGGTGCATCAAGCATATTCATTGGGTGGGATTTAAGGACTATTAATACCAAGCACGTGCCGAGATATTAATATAGCCTCCTGCGGCTTTATATTAATACGATCTATCCTAATCTCCGGATTTCGCCCTCGTCGTAAATGACTTCTACCCGAAATATAAATATGGAATGAAACTAATTGTAAGTTAAAAAATAATCATCAACAATAAGTGTACAGTACCTGTACATATAAAGGGTGTCCCAAAATTAACGCAAGATTTGAATTTATCAAAAAACACAGTTTTTATTAATTTAATTGTACATATTTTTTTTATTGATTTATAATGTTAATGAGATAGGGTTATGTATGAGACCATACATCGGGCAAATAATCTCAATAACTTTGCACAAATGCACTAATTGCACTAATTTATCTAAATTTGTCAAAACCATTTCGCATAAAAATGGCTCAATTTCGTTGCATTGAAGCGTTTGCAACGTTGAATCTTTTCCTTTAATCCCACAATTAAATTTTTTACGCAACTACCTATTTTAATTAAAGGAAGATTCAACACTGCATTAACGAAATGCAGCCACATTAATGCAAAATTTTACCAAAATTTTCGATTAAACTATGCTCATGTGCTTACAAAATCGTGGAGCCTCTTTGCCCAATGAGTAATTCCATAAATAACCGGATTATATGTACTTCATGATTCAATCTAAACAATTCAAGCAAAAGACTAAAAACCGTGTTTTCTAGTCAATTCAAATCTTGCGTTATTTTAAGGACATCCTTTAGTACCTATATAATTATGAATTAATATTTCTAAATTTATATTCAGTAAGTAGGGTTGAGAAAGCTGTACTAAATTCAACTTAACCAAAATTGCAATATTCATAAATTTCTTTAGGTATTTTCTGCGCTGCTGTATATGAACTCCAGCTTCCTGTAATACTATATCCGCCACGATATCATCCTCTTCGCCAGGAGCCTGGGATATATCCATATAACCTATCATAAAGCTAATAGCAACGTAGAGGTGTAATGGGATTTAAAACGCGTTTAGCAACAAGCGCCTCGCCGGCAACCACTCGACTGCACGCACATACCCGGCACCCGACATCCACAAACCACTCTGCATTCGCGGCTTCCGGAAAACGTGCGCTACGCAAAGAAATACTCTCTCGCCAGGTATGTAGTAAAGTTATAAGGTGTAATGTGTGGGTTTGCCTTTGCGGTGGTAAATTAATGACGGCGTTAATGTCGAGGATGCGTGCAAAGTTAAAAACCACAACCGCAAAATGATAAACTTTCACTTAATCCAATTTGCATTCGCACTTAACGCCAGAGAATAACTTCGAAGAATACTAGGTAGTTGGTGTAGGTACATCGACAGTCATGTTCGCAACCGCTAAAGACAATAGCCAGGTATTTCATCCTGCAGCTTCCATTCCATCATGAAGCAAGCGTTGTGGCAATGTCATTGTTTGCAAGCGCAACAACTTGTCGTAGCTGCTGCACCACCGAAACTAAACACCCAGACACCATTGTTTGGGTTTTCTAGTAATTTGTCTTCTCCTGTTCGGTGAAAGGTGCACGATGTCCGCCGCCGGCACCAGCTATTATTCAAATGCAGCCACAGGACTACGCATGTACTAGCATACCATCGGACAAGAGCAGACACGATGCCGTAATAGATGAGGTATCATTATCGCAGGAAGAAAGAAATAAAAAGGACCTAGGACAACAATAACAGCCCTCCATAACGATTTCAAAATATTTTACCGAACAAACGAAGAATAAATAAATATAAGCATAATCTGCAAATAGCAACGCAATGCAGGAGGGTTTTCAATATTCGTAATCCGTAAATAATTGCATCGATATTTTAGCAATGGATTTGCTAGAAGAAGCCGTATTCAATACAAGAAACTACTCCAATTGCGAAGATTCCGAGAAGGACGCCCGCTTTAGTCTAGTATGCAGGAGAAGTTTGCGCGCGAAGGGTTCGATCCTTGACAAACTCGACGACTGAATAATGTATTCCCCAGCATAGAGTAGTTTTAGTTAATTAATAAAGTCCTCTTCGGACTCTTAAGAAAGCACACGCCACATGATTGAATGCCGTCGAGCATTCTCCGAGAGAGATTCAAAACAACGAAAAAGCTTCAGATATATTTACCGACTTAGTTGCTCTAGTAAATGATGAATCTGGGATGTTTACCTGAAACAAGATAAACAATTAATTTAATAACCATAGAATAATCGAGATATTGAATGGGAATTTTTAAATAAGTGTTTTTGGGTCTGTCGGTCGACCTATTAAGGAAGAAAATAAGGCGAATCCTTTGAAAATCCAGCAATCGCTTCCACTTGTAAGCCTCTTTCTGTATCCTTACATCTTTCTGCCACTGCTATCTCTCTTATCTCCTCCTGCAGTTCAATCATTTCCACAGAAGAAGAGAGTGCAATATCGAACCAAAAATGCCAGCAGGTGGAGAAGCAAAACGGAAGCACCCAAGGAACAAAATATGAAAGACGAAGAAATGGGAGAGAAATTCGAAATGTAAGAAAAATCGAGTCGAAATCGAGGGGAGGAAAGCCCACCTCATCAAATCCCATCGACGCAATGCGCAT
This sequence comes from Myllaena sp. GC000078, assembly GCA_030264135.1. NCBI lineage: Eukaryota > Metazoa > Arthropoda > Insecta > Coleoptera > Staphylinidae > Myllaena > Myllaena sp. GC000078. The sequence goes on from JARJDR010000102.1 coordinate 8,662, forward strand.
CAATGCGTAGCAAAGGCAGCGGCCGGAAATTACAATGTCATAATATTAATAAAATATTTCTTCGATATCTTCCTCCACTTCTCCCTCTTTGCCATTTCAACTCGTAAATACCAACGAATAAAGGCAAAATTATGGAGACTCTTGAAATTATAAAAACCCTTAGAAAACGGCAATGAATGCATGTAATAGTTGCAATTAGTTTTCCGGATTATTTTAAACCGTCATGAATAATTTCGCGCTGCGCAAAGGTCGCCGGGATTTAATTGATGCACGTCGACTTCTTCGGAGCCCCGCAAGTTTCTCTCGACCGTCGCCGTCGTCTTAACGGTTAATTTATGGCCGGGTGTGTTACGGGTGTTCTTTCTTCTCTCCAAGAGGACGATTTCGTCGTCGTCGTCGTCGGGCCGTCAAGAAAACGACAACCACGATGGCGGCACGGTGTATAACTATCAAGAAGTCCTCTCGAGAGAGAGCTTCATTCGTACTTGCCAAGATGCCCAGTCAAGGCAAACGCCCGAAACGGCCAACTTCGTAATCGATTCGATACGGTTCCCACTCCCGTCAATTGCAATTAAGGATTTCGCCGATTCCGCCTAACATTGAAATGCGTATATCGTGGTTTTAAATTCGCAAATTGACAACTGCAAGTACCCATACTTTGTACTTCTTGCAAAGGCGCAGAACAAGAAGAAGTTTTTGAGCATTTGTATTATATATTCAGCCAAAATAAGACGACGACGAGGAGGAGGAGGTCCTCCTGCCGGAAACTTGTTCTTGTTTCACATCTTTTACTTTATTAAATAAAGCCGCTGCTGGGCGGGTGGTGCTCGAGTCCTGAAGCTGCACCACTTGTTTCGCTTCTTTTGTGCGCGCTCAAAGCAGCACCGACCTCCTTTTTCCATCCGTCCATTTCTGATATATTTCTATTTCGACCGGATGAGGCGCTGGCGACAAGGACTCGAGCCAAAGAGGACTCCATCGTGTATGCATGTATTCAGCATGCATAATGGTGCCACCAAGACGGCGGCGCCGGCAGCGAATCGCGCAAATGAATTGCCAAGAACGACAGGACGAAAGAACGGGGCAGGTGGAGAAAAAGTTGTTTGACACGGCGCTCCGGGGCATACTCGCAAAAACGAGGATATGAGTGCGCAAAATCTAAAAGGATTTGGCGCAAAAATGAAACACTAAACCTCGGCAAGGATTTGAGCAATTACAAATCGAGTTTAAAGGATCAATATTGCCGGGGCGCAAAAATGTAATGGATTTATTTGGCTGCCTGTCGCCGTGATGCGCAACAAACTTAATTAAATTTTAATCTCGACTAATTGGAAATCCATTACGGCGGCCAACGCACGTTTATGAACCACCTCGCACCCGCGACACGACAATTTCCGCCAGCGTGCAAAAAAATTAATGCATGCAAATTGATGGGAAAACGCGTTTGCGCGCAAAAATACACCAGTATTCCAAGGGCAGCGCGCAGAAAGAATTTCGCCCCATGGGAAAGCTTGAGGCAAATAGGATAATAACATGAAAGAGACACACACCGAAATAATACCAGAGTACATCGGATAAAATAAGGAAGAAAAGTACAGGAAGTAAGCGTCCGAATCCAATGGCCATGAAGAGTGGACCAGACAGATGGATGAGTCCCTCCTCCGGCCATAGAAACTATAAAAAACACAAAACATGGATAAAGAAAACGACCCATCATGCGCGTCCGAGAGCAAGCATGACCGCAACGCACGTACGAATCCAGTTAGGGAATATGGATGGAATTGTCTGCTCCCACGGGAAAAGAAGACCATGCGGAAATTCGGTTTCCATTCCGAAAAACCCCCCAAATTTTTACTTCCGCGTAAAAACTCAAATTCATTACTTATTAACAAGTTGGAAGAAAAGGAAAGAAATTTCATGAAATAAAAATAAAGAATACGCATGCAAAAACATATCTGTTTCTTATATGTTTCCGGGTATGAGGAAGCAGAAGCATTTCAGCGCATTCCCAGCAAGTTGCGCGCGATATATAAAACTGTCTGCCAGCGTCGTTGTTCTAATCGAATTTATCGTTACATGCCATTCCGCCCGCCACCCGTCTGGTGTGTTGGTGTTTGCGTGCGAGGCCAATTTCGTTCGATGGCAATTCTTTCCAGCAAACTACCACACTATAACCGGCGGCGTCGCAACGCATGTTCTTGCATTATTGTGCCACTGTTGTTATGTTCACACCACATTTTCTCAGAATCGGAAGGAAGCCATCGAAAAGACACCCTTTCCAATTTGAAATTTTATTATTTAATGCACTTGAGTAATTAAGCAGTTGCTGTCATCAATGTTCCTTTTATTTTCTTTACCTCGTCACCATTAATATAATCATTTAAATATGCAAGACAAAAGCTCGTCGAGCGAAGCAGACAGGTGCGAAATACAAATTGTAAATTTAATTTGGAACACAATGGCGCAAAACATGGAAAAAGAACCACCACGAACCACCTAATACCATTTCGTTGTTCGTTACTACACAACTACCTAGTTTGCATGCTTGCATACAATAACAATTTCGCGTTGCGCGCGCGCGCGCTTTCGGGATAATAATTAACTAGCAAATTCATATCGCGTGCAATTTCTGTCTGTGCTGCAAGAATTCAAAAAGAAAAAGGCAACCAACCCACCGTTCAACTTTTATTAAGACTAATCCGGCAGGAGAGTAAATCCAATCCACCTTTTTGCACTTAATCCCGGGCGCCCCAACACTTTCGATGCGTCATCCACGTCGCCGGCAGAGACACACACAGATCCTTCGTAGTGCTCTCACCTCCACCACTTCAATCTTATTTTAGACGGGGCCGAACCCCGGGGTGGTGGCGGGCCTTTATCGTTTTCTACCTTGAGCCTCGCTTCCGCTCCACTTCCGGTCGCACGCCATCGAGAGGACCCGAAATTGTGTTTGTTATGAAACGGGCGCGGCGCGCGGCGCGACAAAGTAAACGCGGGCGTATCTCGCTTCGGCATCTCTCTGGCGCTGGCGCAACGAATTTTCATTTCGTCAGCTGGAGCAGATGAAGCGCGCCCGGGTTCGTTCGGCTTTTGATAATAGCCATCAACACACCCACACACAGCGGACAGAGCGTGGAGGAAAAGTGGGAAAAGGGTTGCGAAGCAGGATTGGTATTAAAATATAATAAAATTTTCGCGTGTGTGGCTGGTCAACATTGAAGGGTGGAGAGGGGGAGGATTATTGCCACCAAAAATTATTTCACGTAAAATCCTCCGTGTAAAAACAAAATCTAATTTCGAGCGAACAAAAAAAGCAATTAAAACAGCAAAAATAATATTTGCTCGTATTCCAATTCCGGCACAAGTTAAAGACATTCAATATTTAGGGCGGAGGAAAGGGTGGCAGTAAATAGTAATAGCAGAACGCACAAACAAGCGTAAGGGTGGTATAATGTTTACGACCGTACGCCCAATGCCAAATGTATACATACCACCCCCCCCCCTATCCCCCGGCCCGCAGCCGACGAATGCTGAATTTAATTTTGCTGTAATAAATTTCCAATGTTTATATACCCGCGACTGGGCTCGATTTAATGCTCCCTCTACTACCTTGTCGTTTATTGACGACATACGTGCGCATATACATGAGTATTTAATATTTAAACATCACCCCAGTTCCCTTGTTCCTCCGTAGGTCTTTAATTAAACCCTACCTCATTTCTTACTCTCTTCCATTTTCTCAAATTCCTCCTTCTTCATTGCAAATCGAATAAGGATGCATTTAAATCCCTTCATTCCATTCCATCATTACGTTTGTGTAAGAAAATAAATTCTATCTATTTGCCTTGCAGCCAATCAACAACAATAAATGAGATTGTCCTGAATTTTATTAATTTCTTACCCAAGCGAACATCATCTGAATATAAACGACACATCTACATAATACAAGCCGTCATTAACAAAGAAGGATTAGAACCATCAAACGACTCATGGACTACGTAGACCACTATCACTAAAACAACCCCCCTTCGCTCTTGCCCATAAAAACCCCCATTCGGAACTAACTTTGCAAAGACGCGCAATTTGCATCTCCAAACGAAAAGCGTTTTGCCCCAAACACAGCCAGCGAGAGTGAACAAAAACACAATTAGTATGATATCCATGTCTTCATGATGACCATCCACCACCAAGTGCGCGCGGTGTGGGGGGAGGAGAGACATCAGAAGGGTGCATATTAATTGCCCATCTAGAAAGTTTGCATCCTTTTGTGTCTTTTGCATCTGCAATATGCTGCTGTAGGCTGTTGCCAACGGGAGTATCACCGTTGAGGGGTGGTTAGTTTTTCCGCACAGCAACGCGCAATGCCAAGGACCATGGACCAAGGACTCGGCAACGCAACAACGATGCGGACGGAGAGTTTTTCATTGTGTTCGCACAATGCCCGCGTGTCGTCTGGAAGACGAAGGGCAGACCAAGGGAGGACACTGAACCCCCCAGAGTCGCCGTCCCTCGCCTTCATGCTGCCGCGCCACCGAGTACTATCGGTATGCGTTTTTAATTAAAATCTCAGCACTCTTCCTCCCACTGTGTGCTGCAATCTCAGGTGGAAAAAATTTTAATGTTAGTTTCTAAATATTTAATTTCAATTCGAATTGCAATTTTTTATAATTTCCGAAAAATGATGGTGCAAATTAAGGGCGCCCGCATTCAATGAGCTCTATTTGCTAAAGATTTCATTTTATTCCCCATTTTGATCCGTTTAATTCCCGGCATTCTGTTGTGTTTCGCGTTGGGCAACAAAACAAAAGAACTGAAGCAGCGACAACTCGAGGAGAAGAAAATTACGGAACAAACGGCAGCGTCGCTCTTAATTTTCATTAAATTCCAACGAATTTTAAAATGTGCACCCTCGCCGGCGCCGCCACCATCCATCTCTTGAGTAGCCAAGCGCGCTTTATTGATTCACAGTATTTATTTAGTTCTTCCTTCTTCTCTATAGTTCTACTAATGAGATGAATCATTAATTACGGTGAAATTTCTTAAGGAACTTCCTTGTCCGTCTTATCTCAAACATAGGCGTGTAGTTTATGTTGGTCCCTTCATAATTTTTATCACTTTCCCTTGTTTCCCTTCGTTGCCCACATTCTCCTTTCGCCTTCGGCATCATCATTATTTTTTATCATAATGAAAAACGAGTGAAACTGCTCGTGAAAACACACGAGAATTACCCATCTCTGTCACCAACATATATCCAAGCAAAAAAAGAAGAAGGCGCCGGCGTTCAAGGAGCGAAAATAAAAGACGAGAGACATTATATTCGGCACGCACTCATAAAAATGAGTCGTCGGTCGGCCGAACCGTGAAAGCACGCCATCGCCGACGGGAATGTGAAAGAAGCTGGAGAGAGGGAAAGTTAATTAAGAACTTTTTATCTGGCGAATTATTAAAAGTTTTTTTCCTGCCCAGGCTGGCAGCCTGAAGAGATGATGACGTTCATTCCGAATGCTATTCTTACTAATATAAACGGTAAGGAAACGGAAGACGGAAGGAGTAAATAAAAAAGAATGTCTAGGTCTAGGTGGGATATAGATGGGATTAAGATAAAAGCGAAGAACAGGGTAAAGTTTCTTAAATTCAGCGCAATCCACCGCTGTTTCAAACTTGATGAAAGTTAATAGATAATTACCTAGGGCCAGCTCGTAAGCAACGATGGTGCAAATTAAATTGAGATTTTTTTCATCTGCGCAACATCACAAAAGTCCACCTGGTGTTATTAAAAACCTTAAAATTATTAATATACATCTATCCTCGGAAATGATTAATTAACAAAGTAAATTCGGAATGAAAAACTTTAAACTTTCCACTTTCGAAAATATATATTCAGTGGGCATAAAGAGTGGAAATTCCGCGCATCCTAAGAGACCAAGGCGCGTTCAGGTGCAAGTTGTTACAGCGACATAAAAGAAGAGCACGAGGCGCGCAGTGTACCATCGCGAGCAAAGCATGAAACACAAAGTGCTTGTGGGAATTGCGGCGAGGAACGCAATACGCATCCCCGCAAATGGTAGGCATCTGCCCTACCGAGTAGCAGCATAGCAACAGCAGCAGCCCGCAGGAGTAAGTATAGCATGAAACGTGCCATGTGCAAAGAAATAAGTAGCAAAAAACGTTCGTTCCTGCGGCAGGAAAAATTCACCAAGCGGCAAAAAGAAGAAGGATTATCGTAAAACTTAAAGTTGCAAACTAAAACTATAACTAAAACTGAAACTTCCAAAAGAAAACAAATAATGCAAAACTAAGATGATAATCCGAGAAAGATCGAGAGATATTCGCAGGAATCTATGTAGTACTCATGTATTGTTTTTCAGGAAGGTTGCCCAAAACCAAACCTTGCTTATTGTCGACAGATACATAGATCGACATTTACATAAAGACAGGAGTGGAATCAACAGAAGGCGGAAATCCAATATGTATAGAGAATTCCAAGTGAATACACAGAACAACAAGGACATCAACGGCAGTAAACTAGTGCGCCCGCTACCAGCAACAACAAGAGGAGCAGGACGAGAGGCTCTTCTAAGCATGGCGCGCGCCACAATGCGGAAGTTTCCATGGAGTGGTAGTAGATTTTATTTGTTGTCTCTGCGCGTCGCGCGATTTCCAATCCCAGCGCACAACACAACACCACTTGCTGATGCTGCGATGCTGAATCGGCGCAGCCGAGTGAGTGAAAAGTGCGTATTGTTATCGCAAACTGAGGACTGAGGACTATTACTGAATACAGTCGTTGAGAGATAGGAATGGGAATAATCGCCGATGTATCGATATTGGATGCAAATGTCCTCCAGGAATAGAACAATATTGTATTTCGTATTTCGTACTAAACCCTATCGACTATTCCCTTCTCTGAAGGACCATATTGTAAGATTAAATAAATAATTCCTAATCCTAAATATTTATCAATTTGAAAATTATACAACGTGTCTCAAAATGGTGCTTTTTTTCTCGAAAAACATTTGGCGCTGGGAGGCCTAGTGGGTTGGCAAGCATGGTCCCTTGTAACTAGACTAGTAACTTACGAGTGACATTTATCGATCAGA
>JARJDR010000136.1:0-16737 GCA_030264135.1 Myllaena sp. GC000078
GGCGCACCTGTTAATCTTGCACGCGTTATATTTTTACATGTAGTGCACGCCACACGTAACTTACAAAAGAGGGTGGCCAGTATTTTGGGGGCGCAGATTTTTTGAATGCGTTCTTAATATGAATTTTCACGCACCGTTTGTTTCTAGTGTGTAACGAAAACATGGCACATATAACTACGCTGGCTTTATGGCAATTAACGTGCTGGATCATGCAAATCCATGCGTATTAGCAGACCGTTGATGAATGTTAGGCTCTTTCATCATATTGAATGCTGATAATATTTTGATATGCGATAAGAATCAAGATAAAACTGTTCCCGCCTATTGATTTGCGCAAATGTGAAACTATTTGTTGTATATCAAGATCTACAGAGGTAATGCGAAAAAAATGATTATTAATGGACGTAAAGAACTCTAGAATGTGAAAAATTGCGATTTAAAGTATTGTTTGACATTGCGATCAGAGTACACGCAATAATGATTCAGCGTTTTTATTTTAAAGTGTCTACTTTCAAAATTGGGGTGTTAATTATCAACTCGTTCGGCCCAAGTATAATAAATCGATTTGATCGAATCCACACAGATTTTCGAGTGCATGTCGAATAATAATGAGACTATTCCTTGGAGCAAACCAAGAAAACTATCAATTTTTCCCCGCTGCCCGATGCAACCAACCTTTAAACCTTTTATAGGCGCGTTTGTATGACGTTCATTATGCGATGCAGTTAGGTCTCGCGGGATTGCGCAACACAGAGGATGTGTGCCGCTCGCGTGCGCTCATCCACCCGGGAGGGATACTATTTGGTTATGTATGTTATGCAGTTAGCGGTGTGCACAATGAGTCTAATCCCACCCCATACGAGGGGATTATCACGGCTTTCAGCCCCGGTCGAAAGGCCTCGATCCCCTTGCCTATTTTTTTTCTGGCTGGTGGTGGCACTGTTTCTTCGCGCAAATCACACCATAGCACGCGCATGTGTGCTACCAGCATTTCGCGCAACATACAGTAAGTTTAATGCATGCACCCACCCGCTGTATGCTTTGCTGGGCGCATTGTCCGCGTGCGTCCGAGGGGTGGATACGCGCATTTACCAAACTTTTATTATTTATAAGCTCTTTACCATTTACGATAATGCTGTCGATGGTACAAAACGGCAGCAGCCTTCCGGGACCTAAACCGTAAAACTGCAACGATCTATCAAATTAATAAGTATGTGGCTATTGCAAAACCGGAATATTTCACCATTTTCCGCCTTCGGCTATTAAATTTCAATTTTCGACGTTTAAATCATATGAATTTCAATGTTTATTTGATTGAGAAAGAAATTGCTTATTTATCTAATACACTTAAATGGACACGTGTTGTAGATTCGTAATACCACTCGTAAGGGACACCCCACGCATGGCGCGTGCCTCCGTTTACGATTGTGGCCACTTTGCGGATGATCCACACTCGGGCAAGAAAGCGCCGACATACCCACGGAGGCGTCGAAGTGTGTAACCGGCAGTCGCGTGTCGCTTCGAGGGCGCGGCACGTGCTGAGAAAAGTGATACGCTTTGCGTGTAGTTCCGCTAATAAAGCCATAATAGATCTATTAACAACACTACTAATACGCCCTAAAAAAGCAAGCAGTTGCTTGATAGCCGAACTAATAATATCATTATTATTGTTTCACGTTGCTATATTAGACAAATAATTGTCATTCGACGATGGATGGATATGAACCACGAAAAAATAGTAGGTTTAATGTGAAAATTGTAGTTTTTAGGGATACCATCTGCTGAAACCGCTAGTGGTTTTTTATATCTAGTTATAAAACTCATCTAAGCAATTTCGCATTTGCCGATGTGAATCAATGATTCGTCTCGTACGCACTAACGCGCCTGATGAATCACCTCCACTTTATGCAGCGATGCACGAGTAACGCGGATTACATAAAAAATATTCAGTTTTTTACGTAAAAAATTGATCGGCAGCATTTCATGTATCACATAGATAGGTATCCATTATATTTACCGACGGCCAACACTCCGCGCAGCACAGCGTCATTGTTTACTTGCAATCAATTGTCGTCGGCCAGAGGGAACCGATTTGTACGCGGATTGTTGTTGTGCAGCACTTAATTTCGAATAGACGAGGCGAAGGAGTACTAGCAGTGCAAACGGGTGCAGAGGGAGATGCGGATGATGTGTCGGGGTGCTTGCCTGCACATACCAGAAAGTCGACAGATGGCCGGGGTCCAGAGAAAACGAATTGAATTATTCAAAAGGGAGTAAATAATTGGCGCTCGGGGGTGCACCATTGCTGCCACAATGCTCATAGTTTTAATGCGGTACTGCGGCGACGATGCGACGTTGACTGACGCCTTGAAGGCATTTCGGGCACTGCAGCTGCATGTAATCTTTATTTGTACTCCATCGGCACTGTGCTAACAACAGTACATATACACACGCGACGCGACATGGCACTTGACTCAACCAACCGCATCTGAACGACGACGCATGAATATTTAATTTCAATCAATTTAGTCCTATCTCTTTAGTTTCGTGCGCGGTTTGAGCAATTAACGATGGTCATCGCACACTCTGATTGAATCAATATTTAACGATTTTAATCAAACGCTATATTAGTTTCACAAACGTTGCGGAGATACCACAATGAATCGTAACAACCCTCGGGATGTATGTGCGCTGTGAAAATAAAACGCTTCACTCCTATTAAAACTATTGTGAAAGAGATCCCCCAAATGTAAATACATGGCACAACGACGCATCTTCTTTCGGTGCCGCTCAACACTTCATTATGCACGCCGGTTTATAGTTTTTATCGCGGTGACTTCAATGCATGAGTAGAGAGGTAACCCAGACGCCGAACGTAGCGAATCACAACGATCATTAATCAATTGTCGCCCCATCCCCATTGCCTCTCAAATATTAACCCTTTTGGGGGCAAGCAACTTACCTTTAACTTTGGATTTTTGAATCAGCAATACAAACATTCGCCAAATAAACGTCAAATTGTTTATTAAAATTAATAAGGAAAAACAGAACATGAATTACATCATCAATATGTTTGCTTATATACAATTAAATGTAATAATAGTACATCATATAGTTGATAATTTAGACTCCCTCAACGAGAGTGACTTGTTATCAGCATCATATCCTTCGCCATCATCAACGCTTGTTTTTGTTCCTCCCTCATTCACTTCCTTTCTTTTCGTCCACAAATCGTCATCCATTATATTCGTTATACATGTTCATTGGTTAAATGTGCTACACGCGTTATTCGCTCTCGAACCGATCGAAGATTCTCTGCACATTCGCACCATCATTAATTGATTGGCGCACGTCGCACATCCTCCATAAAAATGGACCGGCGGAGGATGGACATAAACGGGTCTCCCATTTGAGAAACTTCATCGCCTCCGGCTCCCTCTCCCCCACTCATCGCTTATTCGCAATAGTTCGTATAAATGTTTACGCATTTAACGCATTTTTTTTGGGCGACACAAACACTTTTTCGTTATATATTATACATTCATGTGCACATGTAGTTATTTCTTTCAAATTTTAATGTGGATGGGCACAAAATTGATCAATTGACGATCGTTCACCTCTTCACTTTCCCGTACATTTACAGCATGTGAAATTTCGTCTTTTGTTTTCTCCCTAAATCTTCACAATTCGATAAATTCGTTTCGTTAAGTACAAATTACCGGTGCGTCTTGAATTTCATCGTCACCAATATCATTCATCAACGGATAGGTTATTAATAAATTTTCATTACAAATATAGCACATGGTTGTGTTGTATATAGTTTTGTTTGAGTCCGTTTAAAATATTTATATCATAGATAGAAGAACAGACAGATAGTTAAAGAGATTCCCTGAATATACATGTTGTTCGTATATATTCTCTACCTAGATGAGAAAGTAAAACAATTCATTATAACAAATTTGCCATTAATTGTATGTCGTCAACTATGCACACACTTTTTGCATCCTGCATAGCGTCATTGTTGCAATAATTTGCGAACGTAGAACGAACAACATTTACATAGTTTTATTTGCCTCTTAACCTTGTTTCTCTCTTATTATGTGTTTTGTAATTTCTCCCTTATTTGTACCATTGACAATTTGTTTTTGCATATCCGATTTCATTAGCCGATAAAATTATATATGCATATTTATTTTTGATAATAAATTCCTGAGTGTATTAGATTATTATGTTTGATTATAACATGTTTGTATTTGTTATTTGTTTCTTTGTACTTGGGCGTTTATTATTACAACAATCACCATTCATGTGGTTTATAAGTATATTATTTATGCTCTCTCTGTTTCTTCCATGTTTTGACTACTCACTAATTAAAGTGATAGTAGCAGAAGTATTATTAATAGATTTTAATGGGCTCCGAGTTGACGAGTTTTCATTCGCTCGGATTGAGGTAGATATACATTTGTACTGTTTCGTTTTTTGTGTGCTACTTGTTTTGCACATCGCACCAGAAGAACAATATAATCTTATACGAATGTTTCTATGAATTAGTTTATAACTTCACGTGTGTGTATATGTGTAGTAGTTAGAGTAGTAGTAGCAATCGCACATTACTCGTAAAAAAAGTTCTTTTTCTTGTGTTTTCTTGTTTGTAACCCCTATTATTTGCTTGCATTCATTTCAATTCCATTATAAATTATTCTTATATGTAATGTTTAATATTTATACCCGTAACAACATCATTCAATGTATGGTTAGTAAATAGTTTTGTGTTTCATTGTGATAATAAATAGTTGTTGACATTTCTGGCAATTAACTTAATCCCTGAGAAATTAAATACCTGACTGAGTCGGACTATAGACAACTAGAGACGGCGTGTGATTACCTTTTAACATTAAATTGCAAAATCACAAAAATTCTCTAAATATTGTATGCTTCGCGCAAATGTGTTTTCTGTATGTGATAGCTTGCAACACCAATTATTTATACAAGTTTTCTTTTGTATATCACGTGATTTATTATTGGGGTTGGATTTGGAAATGGCGGGATGTGATTAGCGTGTTGTTAAACAGACATTAATAATAATTTATTAGAGAAAGAGAGGAGTGAAATACGAGAGATTATAAAGACGTGTATATTTCTTAGTTTGCTTTGCTGCTATATGATCATCACATCCTCATTTCACGCGACGAATTTCCGTAAATTTGCTCATTTGCGTATCATAACATACTCATACACGCACATACACACATCACAATGAATACTACGGAGACCGCATGGTGTGTGCGCGCCCTTATCGCAATAACCGCATCATGCAACATACAAACAATTGCATCTTATCTCACTCAAATCCCGCTTGACAAAAGTTATCATTTTCTCTTATTTCTGCGGCTTTGCCATTCGAGCAGCATACACAGCCGTCCGTGCAACAAACATTGTATCGCTTACACTTCTAATCCATATGATAATTTTACAAAATGTCGTATTTAGAGTTATTTTAATATTATTTAAAGCAAATTATACCGGGGATGATTTCTTTTTTGGGGATGGTGTGATGTTGGCTTATCGAAATGGTCTACAAATGCATTTACCTACAGTAAATGGCGGCAATTCCTAAAGGGATGAATTATAGTTTCACCCACTGCCTGCCATTCGCAACGTTTTGAATTGAATAAGTTTCATATGCTTACAGGCTAACATCGGTATCGATAATGTTTTACACAGAGAATGTTACAAATAGTTTTTCTTGCACCTCGCTACCTGGTGCACCCTCCATCCTAGCGATTCATCAACGTCACGTTCGGTTGAACGTTCTCTCGAAAATTCGGACTTGGTTTACACTCTCTCGCACATACGTGTGTGGATTTCTTTATACATATATTGGTACGTTTCATACAGGTATCGTAACTTTAAAAATGATCTTTATATACGAATTCCTTGTGGAGCAGGAGAAAGGGAAAGGGGACATTATAATATAGATTGATCACAAAAATCCTTATCCTTATTAGCGTTTATGTGTACGTGTAGTGTGTCTGTGATGCGTTTCTTTGGGGACCGTTCCATTAATTTACACGTATTGCTATTTGTCTATACAGTTAGAGATAGATAATAAGCCTTCTTTGTGTTGTTAAAGAGACGGCTTGGGGGTGGCAAAAGAGTAGAGAAATAAGGTAGAAAGCTGCGTGGCTGTGTTACTTAGTAACAAGAAAGTTTAGAGTCAAACAAAAACATTAGACTTTTTTTGGGGGGAAGGGGTTGGCCGAAAAAGGTACCCGAGTAGTACATAACTAAACTTGACACTAATTAGAATCGTAATCATAATAGCAATAATTATAGAATTAAATTTTATAATTTAGTTTTTCTTTCTGCTTCATCGATAAAAATATATCCGCAATAAACATAAGCAGTAATCATCTTGAAAACATCAAATTACGCTTCCTCAACAAATTTACAAAATAAAACAAATACAACGAAACATAATAATAGTTAATAATCGTATTCCATTAGCATCTCGTCAAGGTAATTATATATTTTCTTCATAGATACTTGCTCGATAAATTTAAGAACGATTTATACCCTAGCTATGCAATAAAAATTAAAATAGCGCGAGATATTAGAATATATCATCGATTCAATCATATACAGATATAATAAAATTTGCCTCACGTGTATTCATCTTAAATAATATAATTTCAATAATCCAATTCAATAGTGCATTGAAATTGAAGTAATTTAATTTAATTGTATAGCTTAAATATTGTATAGATAAGTAAATTTTATTTAATCTTTAGATTTTTAGTGTTTTAATTTTATTTTCTCTCTTTCTGAAACCCTGAATGCCTTAACAACGCGAGATTAATTTAATGTTATTACACCTATGCACAAGAACAACATATACCCGTTTTGCGTTTCTTTACTTTGCGACATTTATTTTGCGAATGTGATTGCAGTAACTTTTTAATTGAACCGTAATATTTGAGGTAGATAAGCAGATGCCGGACTGGGAGAAATTATTAGAATATAAACAATGAAACAAACACACTCACACTCATTCTTTCATTTGAACAGAAAACACCACGTTAAACAATAAAATCGTGATTATAACATAAACATAAATAAATGTATAAAATGTATTATAGTATTACCCGTAATAGTTTCAATGAGTTTGGAACGTATAACAAATGATCACATTCATCAGCCATTCATAATTCCGAAAACTATAAGAGTTCATCTGCGTAACAAATCTCTCCCTAGTCGCGCAGCTGAATAAAATTTTACTGGTTCTTCTTCAAACAAATTGCGCATGTAAATCGAATGATTTGGCAGTAGACTATTCCTGATCTATTTCTGATTTATTGTTATTGTTGTTGGTGCCTATCCGATTAGTTTATGTACATATAGCATCCCTTTTCTATAGTTTAATTTATTAAGAATAATGTGGTAAATAGCATATGTAGATATATTGTAAATAACCCTGAGTTGTATTACTTGCTGGAAGTTGTACTTGAACGATTTGTTTATCAATAAATTATGAATATTGATTGATCGCACGACGTATCGAGCAAATGCATAGTTCTCTTTTCCTTTTTACTGAAATGAATTGAGCAAATTGTTGTATTTATAAGTCCGATTACAGGTGATCAGTAATTTCGCAGTTTGTCTCCGTTTTGCATTTGGAATTTGACTAGTTTGAAAACGTTAAACTATTTTTCTATCTGTCGATTTGGCGGTAAATAGTTATTAATATATAGTCATCTCTATTATTCTATGGCTTTGATCCTGAGGTAGCAAGTTTCTCTATTGCTTGTTTTATTTTATATCTATCATGATTGTAATAAAATTACGCAACATTCAGGGCAGTTTCGCATGAGGGCTCAAATTATGACAACGCCAGTCAAGTGATGAGTTAGCAAGAATAGTTTGAAGTGTGTTCGATTGCACAATGTTAGGAAGTACCTAATTAATCTTAGCAAAATTTGAATTTTTGTGTACTTGGTTTTGCAATTTGGATGTGCAATTGTGTTGTATATATTTAGTAGTAGGTGTGTACGAGGGGGTGTAATGTTCGATGTGTTCGAGCATGGGACATTTATATTTTAACAATTAATTCGCGTCTAGTAAAAGTTGATTCGTTCGTTCGTTGAAATAGTGCCTTGTCTCGTCCTCCCATCATAATCATTACAACTCATCGTCTTTAACATTACCATTCCTATTGCACTATACACGATAAATAATAGTTGTTTATTTATTGCATTGTAATCAGTGTCCCATTCAACTATGCATCAGACGTTTGCTTCGTTTTTTTTTGCATAGATATTGTTTTCGCGTATGTTGAATATAAATTAATCCGAATCATTCATTATTAAATTACGTTTAATAATAGATTATAAATCTAATAAAATATTTGTACTGTATATGAGGTAGATGCGGCGGCGGCGTGTTGTCGTACTTCCAGTTCATTCTTCCATACCTTGCGTATGTTAATTACGTTTCTCGCTTATCGTTTTTTATACATACATTTATAAAAAGAAACAGATCATCACACATTTAACTAGACGCGGCTCATCTCGCAAACAGCCAGCTGGCGACCCCTGCCCGCGAGCAGCGGCGACGGGCGTGCGCGCGGAGACCAGCTCTGCGCGCGCAGCACGGTCTCACTCTGTTGGTGGAGTCGCCGGGCAGCATGCGCTACTGCTCCGCTCCGGTTTGCTTGTCTCGCTTTTTCTTTGTGTGTTTGAGTGCTCTTTTGCTGTAGTTTTTGTTTAATTGTTGAAATTCTCTTTCGGTCGGGGAGGGGACTTCCTGAGTTACGCTAGTAATAAATGGGCAACGGACTACTAAGGGTTGTGTACCTGTTGGAACGCTTTCAGACTCAATTCGGCTTTGTGTTCACGCGCAATATGCCGGCGCACCGTATTGTTGCGCGTGAACGTGCGCGTGCAGAACGGGCACGGCACGCGAATGCCCTGATGCCGCTGTCGTATATGCGCGCGCAGATTCGTCTCATATCCGTACAGGCGTTCGCAAAAAGGGCACTTCAATTTCTTTCCTGTAATCAACCGAGACATGCGATTAGTATTACGTATAATTGGTGGTTTGCAAATTGCGTAATTACCGTCGGGAGTCGAGATGGCACCTGTCTTGGACATTTTATTCGTGACGGAATTCCAGAGGGTCGTCGGTATGAGATCGCGATCCTTGCTCAGCGTGTTGCTGTCGGCGGCATCGTACATCGTGAGCGGCGGGCCACCGTTCGCCGCCAGCCCGCTGCTGTTCACCTGATTGTTGGTGTTCGCTGTCGAGCTGAGCGGTTCGTCCTGCGCGGCCGGCTGCGGCGGTGGTTCCATCTTCATACGTAAATCCTCCGGACAGCCGGGATCGCGGTGGCAATGTTCGGCGCCGTTGTTCTCCGCCGGTGGGCAGATCAGCGCCGTCGCCTGCGGGTCGTTGTCGTTGAAGCGGTCGGGCAGCGCCGCATCACCGGTGTCCGGCTGCTGGCACGTCGACGACGTGGGCGGGTGCGATGAGCTGGAGCTGGACGGGCGGTAGTGAAGCGACATTGGCCCGCCCGGCGACTGCGGTCGTGCTGCTTTGCTGCCGTCGCGCAGCACCGAGGCGCGGTCCTGCGTCGGCGAGCGCAACGGCCGCCGGTCGTACACCGTCCGATAATGATGGTGGTGCGACAGGTACGGCGACATGGCGGGCGAATAGGATGACGGCGATTGCGGCGGCATATCCGCCTCTACTTTGATCGCTTTCCCGGCGCCTCCACTGCCGCTACTACTTCGACTCGTCGGACTCTCCATCTCCCCGTTGCCGGACGTGTCCATTTGGCTGCGCACGAGTTTCTCGTGTTCAATGCTCAAACCCTTCACCTATAATTTCCCGGAAGCGGAACAAACACAATCATTTCTGCACGAGTGACGGGGCCGCCGGCCGTTCATTACTGATTTACCTGCAGGCATTCGGCAGCCTTGAGGAAACTGGAGAGGCAGTCCTGCGACACATGCACCTCGCCCTTGTACATGAACTCGAGCAGCGCCGCCATATTGCTGGCGGACGTGCCGTCCAGGATAACGAGCAGATTCTGGTGCAACGGCGCCGTTTCGAACAGGTCGGCGAGATGCTTGCTGCACGCGGCGAGGATGAGCTTGTGCGCGCGAAACGAGACGCCATCGCAGAAGAGCGTCACGTCGGCGAGCGACTCGCTCTTGAAGAGGTTGCTGAACGACGTCGCCAAATTGCTGCCAAAGCTGTTCCACTTCAGGCAGAATTGTTGTGCGCCCGACTCCATGCCACCGTTTATGAAATTGTTGGCTGCAACCGAAGGGGAAAAAAGAACACATCAATCCATCAATCAAACAGTCATTAAAATGTTGGCCGATGGCCGTCCGTTAAAGAACAAAGACCATCCGTGCGCGCACGAGGCGTCGAAAATTATTATTAGGCGGCTTTTTTTCTTTGCAGCATCGTTGCGTTGCTATGTGCGTGCGAATTGCGTAATCCAACACTACGCGTCAGGATTGAAAAGTGCGTGAGTGAGTGAGCTAGGATTTTTGGGAGGCGGCGGGTCACCTAGAAGAGGCTGCCGCAGAGCTAAGACTGGTATTTGCAAGGCCACGTCGGCACCACAGTCAAGAACGACCGAATAGAAAACCGTATAGTTTGAATAGATTGTGCGTTCTATGCGTGTGCCGTTGCCGCCGCCGCCACCGCCTCCAAGGCTGCCATTCGCGCGAGATCGCAATGCGTGCGCGTTGCGCAAGCGGCCGCCAATCGTCGAATTCGGCGATAAGGCATTTCGTCGTCGCCAACATGCACATACCGCTCAATAACTATTGCATGTATGAATATTATTGTTTGCATGTGTCGAAGGTGGCAGCGAATATGCGTGACTGGATTCATTGAAAACACAATTAGCGTCTGCTAGTCGGCTTCATACTCGTACATCAATTGCATTTACTTAATCATTCAGTCAATATTGTTTCAGAAAACCGACGACAACGCCACTCGAAAATAATTCGTATGTGAATGCATTTTAAATCGCTACGATCGTTTTCCGGCTATGGTTTACTGGAGCAAATAATATACATTGCCAGTGCATAAATGTATTCCATAATTGTTACATATTTTGACCACCAAATATATAGTTTATTCCACTTGCACGCTGCATTAAAAGTGTTATTATCATTATTATTATGCGGCGGAATAATAAGTTGATACGAATACAATTTTTGACTTGTCTAATTGCGTTAGGATCATTATTAATAAGCTAGCATTAATTTTTGAACAATGCAAAGAGTGCGCGCATACACAAACGCATTCACACATATAGGACATAATTAATTTTAATTAGTTGCGAGCGGATTTTGATGCGTGCGTGCGTACGCAGCGCTATGCCAAGGCTCAACATATGCATTCGAAAAGACGAAAATGCCGTTGCTTGTGCCTTGTGCGTTTGCCACACCGAATAATGCGCAAACGTATGCGAGCTTTGTGCGTGCGCACCGCAGCGCGTTCGATGAAATTGCGTTCGTTATTGAAGTTCCCGCTGCGACCGTGATCGAAGAATGAGGTGTACAGCGCAAGCTGGAGAGGAGCAAAGTCGATTTTCGAAACCGAGCAGCGCATGTCAAAACGAGCAACAGCTAAATCTAATTCAACCACGTCGCCGCCGCCGCCGCTGCCTTTGCGCTCTTGTGCACTGGCTGTCAAGATGTTGCGGTTGTTGCGTACGAAATAAACATCCTGTCCTTGAAATGCGTTTGCTATTCAACAATAAAAGATCTATTCGAATAGGTAGACGCTTTTGTGGCATAGTCTTCAAATGCAAATGAATTCAAATCTATTGCAGGTGGCGGTTGGCAATTGCGACATGCCAACAACAACCTTGAATTTGTTCATATCGTATACACACATTTCAATGCCGCACGCATTATCGCTGGCGCAATGCGAACGCATCAAATTCGACGCGTTCTATTGTTCTCAAATTGCACATCGATGATGACAATCGGCGTGCGGCGCACAAACACTCGAAGCAAGTCAATTATATTTCATTTTAAAAACCAACCGGCGGAATGGTGCGTGCAACAATTCGCGCATTTCGCTCTCGCGCTCATGCAGGCGCGAACAAACGAATTTGGATCATTATGATCGACCGAAAAAAAAAGCGCAATACAATTCGATACGCAATTGCCAGCCTTGGATCGTTCATGTGATTTATTCTTCGCGCGACTTGATAATGCATATACGCAAAACTCGCGCACTTTTTCGTTTTCGACATTGATGGCCATGGTCGGCGTGTGATGCGTGGCGTTCCACACCTGAGTGCGTACACAATGCGTGCGCACAAAGAAAACGAAAACGCACAAGAAGAAGAAGAAGTAGTGAAAAAGAAGAGTTGCAAGCGACGAAGGCCACAGGAAGCGCGTGCGTTGTTGACACAGAATAACAACAACCAGCAAATAACCAGCGCAGAGGGGACAGTGCGCCGAAGACGACAATGACGGAACGGAAAAGGCAACTATTGGATTGTCTTCCGCATGTGTCATATGTCAAGCCAGCCCGCATGGATGCGGTTTGGGGAAAACGGGGCGAAACTGCAAAGGAAGAGGCAACGTGAGTGTTTCTCGTCCTCGTGGGAGCAGCCTCTCCCATCGGAGTCACCCATCACCGAGCCGCGCACCGCTCGGTTTACAAACGTGCCGAAAACTAATTCGGGCAAATTAAATTTGGATGACACTGAACTCCAGGCTTCGTCTTGCAATCGAATGATGTGAAGATCAAGTTGAAGGTACCCAAAGTACAGTATAATGAGCGACCGCATATTATGGAAGCTTCCGTTTTCGGACATTTTCGGCTGCATCTCTCAACCGCAGCACACGCGCAGAGGAAAGAACAAAAGCCGGGCCGGGCGCATTTTCCGGCGGTCATTAGCGCACGGTAATGCGATGCATATAAAAAGCATAAAGAGCAGCATAATGGCATACCGCCGGCAGCACCATAATATGCGCATCACCGCCGCCGCCGCAGCCAGAAGAGAGGAAGAGTGGCACAAGAAGAACGCGAATGAAATGTTTCGGTTCCCATCCGTGTGTGCAATCATCATCGAACGCGCGTGCGCATCCTGCGCGAAGAGCGCCGACAAAAAAGACCAGCCGCGCACAAAGTGCGTTTTCTTCGGCAGGCAAAGAGTGCAGGTGAACGGCAGCGAAACATTCACGGTTTGCCATTAGAATAGAATAGCATTCACACGCGCGCCGCGCGCGGCCAGAGTCAGCAGGAGAGCGTGGCACGGCTCTGTCCGGGCATATTAAATGCCGTTAGGCGTTCCATTCAGGTGAACTCGCGTTTTCGGCAATGCGCTGCGTTCCGTTGATGCATCGCTGCGTGCGATAACAGTACTGCAAGCCCGCGTGCAGCACTTCGAATGAGTTAATGTTAATCATCGTGGAAATGTATAACATAATTTATATGGAGAGGAAGAAGCCGAAACGTAGTCGGAGTCCGAAGAAGTGCCCGAAAAAGTCCAAAAGTGCGATGCGCTGCGCTGCGTTGCGTTGCGTTTCGCTACACTCGACCGCGTCGAAGATTGATGCAGGCATGCGTGAACGGCAAAAGTTTTCGGAGGACGTCACGCCGCACATGATGCATTCCCAGATGCATTAATAACTATTTCATCAAATATAATTTCGTATCATTATTCACATTTCTGCACAGAAACGGACCCAGGAAGGGTTATTTACGCATGTTAATCAACACTTGGAGAAAAAAGGGGGTTTTATTCGCATCGTAACGACGATCAGGACAATTGCGAAGAGTGCGTATGGCGGCGACGCGTCTTAAAGGTCGCCTGCCATAAATATGGTAATCTGCGTACGCGAGACGAAGTCGTAATATGCAAATAGCAAAACCTGCGTGAACGCAGGCACGCACTGCTCATTTGGGCGAATTGTTTTCGAAGACGCCAAGCGCGGCAGCATATTTAACGCATTGACAGATACATACGTCTTAACACCTCATGGTTTCATTATATCCTCGCATGTATACCAATCAAATTACCCTGGGTGGTAGCATTGATGAAAAATCTAGAAAAAAACGCATTCAATTATGAAGAAGAAAAGTGTTGCAAATGCTACAAAGCGCGTGGCCACTGTGAGAAGGAATCGACGTTACGCATTAACGCGCAAACGTGTCGAGACGAAAATAAACAATGTAACCGACAGAGATTTGTGGCTTGAGGAAAATTTCGCGATTTTTTCCTAATAATAACGCGCAAGGATCCATAGGAATGTATTAATTAAAGAATACGCATTAAATAATTACTTAATACTGATTGTGAGTTGTACACGTGGAAGGTTTGCATCAACTTTTGGCGAAAATATACTTTTGGCTTGGTGGGCGCAGTCGTAAAATGCGTCATCGTGTCTTCACAACGCACAATTCACATATCGTAAATATAAGTATAAAAATTATCACATTCGCAAATGAATACCGGCGTGGTGTTGCTGCGTGCGTGTGCTAATTAACGCAACGCCAGTCGGGCAATCAATTCGCCGTATACCTGGCAGTCGTATAAATACGCAATTATAACCGATACGCAACTTTACTATATATTCAAGCGCGTCTTCACTATACAAACAAAGTACGGCGTGGAAAATGTGCACTGTACGCGGGAGCCACACACAAGCGTATGCCGAAAGGAGCCTATCGTGAGTAGCATGCATAGATACGTATCCTGGATTGCGTGCGTGCGTGCGTGTGCGGCGCCATTGCCAAAATGCGCCAGTCGTCCTGTCGCGGAGGGGGCGTCGAGGCGGCGTCATCGTCCGCTCGATTCGCACCGTTTCGCTGCTATTCGCGTACAATTAACACATCGCACACACGTGTGCAACTGTATGCATGCGTAATAATATCGACGAGCGTTCTACGCATAATACCACCGAGTGTGCAAGCAATTCGTAATTCAATCACGAAATATACATAATATCTCCCTATTGAGTATACCAATAACACTTGGTATATGAACTACTTTTCTGTATGCAATATATTATATCTATTATTTGTGCATGTAATAAATAGGTAAGACGAGAAATGAAAAAAACACGTGCTCGTGCGCTCCTGCTCTTGCATCTTACGCATAGCACGCAAAGAATTATGCGTAAAGCCCACCACCAACTCGATGGCGAATACATAATTTTCGGCGGGCTCGATTTAAATAATATTGCAGTAAAAAATAATAATGGCGCGGAGAGTGCGCGCGCGCGTTGCTTAATTGTGAGTGTATGCGCGAATGGGCGCTGCGTTCGCAAACCGATGCCTGACGCCAGGTATGCGGATACATAAATTTTAATTGACTTGCCTGTGTAGCGAACGAGAGCGAGCACGTCCGTCGAAGGACATCGAACGCACTTCCTCAAATAACCAATACGTACATGCCTAGTCCCTGTGCTTTAATTGCGCTCGACAATCGATTCATTTGTGAACTCATCAAACTTAGATTTTGTATCGGATTTGAGTACTTAGTTCCTTTACACCGGAAAGTAACGAAATTCGTTTAATTTGCGTAATACGATTGATGAACAACACCCGGTGTACAATAAATCAGATAAACATGGAAACATGAGGCGGTAAGAAATCAATATGCATATTAGTTCCAGCTGCATAACCGCACCGCGTTGCGTGCGCGTGTTACTTCCAATATTCGGCATGTGCTGGTTGGTGTGCGCGTGTTGCAATCGACTCCAAATTTCACCTTTTCAAACTGCGCAAACGGAAAAGTGCGTCTTTGCATTTGCGCCGGAGATATCGATGCGCAGCAAGAGAGACTTTCGTGTTCCTTTCCACTGTATTCCTTTCCTCTCGCCATGCTCGTGCATATTGGTAGATATGCAGAAACGTCGATTCGTTATGATGAGTACCACTTATGAGCGCGATGCGTGTGTACCGAAAAAAAATGAGTGAAAAACTTTCTAACGCCGACGACCGAGCGCACTTCTGCGAATGCACACGCAACAAACAGAATGGCATTATTGAGCAATACGGATGTGTCCAGTCATGCAACTAGCCAAAAATATATTATCAATTGCTATTTAGAATTTAATAGATTTAATAAAATGCAGCGTAATTAACATGCAGTCCAAATCTAAACGGAAACGTAAAATATTTAAATTCAATTCAATTCCTGGCCACCGCGTGTCATTAAAATTCACCTCAACGCGAGGCACACGCGCGAATGGCGTACGCCGCTCATAATTAACGGGGTAAATTTTTCATACGTTTAATAGCTCCACCTCGACCCAACGCAAATGAAGGGTGGGTTGTGTGCCTCGTCTTCGTCACTCCCACCACCTGTGTGCGGTGGCGGTATTCGCACCTCGTTCCTCTTCACCAGTGCACTAATTGCCGTGCTCTATCGTTTCTTGTTTGTTTTGTTCGCGCGTCGTGCTTCTGGCCGGTTTCAACCTCGTGAATGGTACGTCAAGGTAATTACCTTTTATTTCCGAAAAAGTTGCAGCACGTGTGCGCCGCACGCTGCTGGTGCTGCTGTTGCTCCTTCCGAATCCTTCGTCGTCGTCGTCCTTGCCGAATGTTGCACACTTACTATCTAATTATCACCCAAAACTCTTCACCAATATTTTATAACCACAAAAAATTATAACTTTCCACGTTAATAAACCAATTATAAAAAAGGAATTTTAAATGATAAAATCCAAAAGGTAATTTAGTACAATGCAG
>JARJDR010000138.1:0-20954 GCA_030264135.1 Myllaena sp. GC000078
CGAGAACCTTAAGGGTGCACCATTTTTCTCCGCTCCATCCGCGCTATAAACTTTCCTTTTCATCGATGACCGCACGTGACAAGTTAATTGCTGATAATGTTCGTCAGCTTCATGGACCACCTTCCAACCTGATCACCCCATTTCAATAGCAATATTTCGCGAAATGATAAAATAAAATACAATAAAACAAAATCAATGATATTATTTTCAGGAAGCAAAACAAACGTTGTATGTTTGTTGCACGTGCGCACAAACAATATTTGAATACGGCCGGGGTGCGGTGTGCGAGATGCGTATGTGTTTATTTCGGGTGTGAGAGAGCCATTTAGATAGATGGCCGCCGTGCCGCCCCCGAAACGGCGTTGGCGGCGACCGACCGACATGCCCCATTACGTGCCGGCCCCGTAATCCGATATCGCCGGCAGGCCGGCCGGCCACACAAGCACGCTGCGCACCTGGTTAGCCGGCACGACACGCGCGCGCGCCCGAATGTATCGAGATATAGCCGGAGCAAATACGGCAGGGACTGGACACGCGCGTGACCCGCGCGCGGCGGCGTAGTGGCCCCATTACACGTCCCTTCCAACTGCAAACTGCAACTTTTGATTTCTTCACGTGATGCCGTTGGAATCGTTGAATGCTTTCCCACTTATGTGTACGACGACGCATTTGATGGTAGCTACTGGATACGAGGTACATGCGAATTGAATCGATTTTGTGTTGCGGGAAGAAAAATGCTATGCAATTATTATGATTTTTGTGCTGGATGCGGCAGCGGCGGCGGCGACGCGACAGTCGTCGTCGTTATCTCTGAAATTGATGACGCTCATCAACTTTATTGGGGTCTCGTTGCTGTCGCGCGTGTGTGCACGCGGGCCCCGTCTCGGCGCCTTCGCATAAAATACGAACAATGAAAATCCCCCCCGCCGCCTCCGCACATCTCTTCGCACCGCTTTGGCGCATTCGCGTTTTACGCATTCTACATAACGGCAGATATATATTCTGGCTCCGACGTGTCGTCGAAAGCGGCTCGCGCGCGCCGGCGCGATTGTTAATTAAAAGCCCTGGAACGGGAACCGAAACGTATTTAATCTGCGAGAGCAGCGCAACGCCCGCCCGTTGTCGCCTGCATACGGTTCCGCATCGGCACATCTATATTCCGCGCGCTAGAGAAACGGGGGAGGGAACGGACACACCGATGCGCGCCGCCGGTGATTAACATCTCGCAACAAGTAGTTAATAAATCAGAAGGATATCATCACTGCGGCGGTAGTGGCGGTGGCGGCGGCGGCGCGCACTCAACGTCGCTGGCGCAAACACCAGAGACGCGACTCCCGGGCGTTTACTAAGTTAACCGCGGTTAATGCCAGCCCAACACTGCGAATGCCATTAGTCGTGTCTACTACCGCTGCGCTGGGCGTGGGCGGTAGCGGGAAGGGGTAGTTTTGCTTGCCGCCCGCCAGCAGCAAGCAAGGCACTGTGACAGCGGAAGGACGATTACGCTGCGGAGTTGTGGCAGTGGCAGCGCCCGGAAAACATTACACCACTCTAGCTGACACTCACACCGGCATTTACATCCACACACGCGTGCGAACATCATCGTTGATGCACGCGACCGACGACGACGACGACGACGATGACGACGCCCAGCCCAACCCAGCCCAGCGAGTTCCAACAATCTGCGTTTGATACCTCACCGCCTCTTGTCTGCCGGCGCGGCGCGGCGCGTATCTCTCGTACCAGCGCGCCGGAAATAAATTTATCATCGTCACGCCGCAAAATCACAAACAGTGAGCGGAGGCGTCCAACTAAATCAAACTTTAAACTATGTTCAACCGAACTTTTTCCCCTGCATATTAATAATTGGAAGCATGCGCCACCGAAATGCGGAAGGATGACAAATAGTTGACGCCGTACAAATCGAATATGATTATGCCAGCCGCCACGCCGCCCTCCCCAATGTCTGCGCCCTTTCCGATCGGATCCCAAGGGCTTTAAATGCCGCACCAGCGCCGGTAACGATTCCCCGCACGCAATCATTTATCAAGTCTGATTTTATTCGAATCGACAATCCGGCGGATAGTCGCACACGCCACGCACGACAGCGTCGATGATGACGATGGCGGTGTGGTGATGATGATGGGCTACGGCTCCGGCCTAGGCGCGAATAGTGTGCGGGTTCGTTGCGTTGCGCAGCGCGTAATGTATTCGACATGAATGCATTTTCTACCGTCATCGTCGCGCCCGCCCGTACCAGCGCGCCGCGTACGTGACCATTAAAACGACGAACGTGTAATCAACACCGACGCCGCTGCTGCTGCTCACTGCTACAATGCGCGCATTTCAAATGGGTTTCTGCGCGAGAGTGTGTGGGAGAGAAATTCATATTCGACTATTCGTGACAGCAGCAAAGCAAAGCAAAGTCAGCCGACTTTATCCCCGTTGTGTTAGCACTCACGCGTTGGGGGACGACGACGACGACGACGACGACGACGCGCATTGAAGTGTGTTTGCATACGATGACGCCGTCGTCGCCACCGCCGCCCGCATCGTCGTCGTCGCCCGTTGTCGCTTTAGCGCTACGTGCAGCACAGCCGAGTTTACAGTTTACGGAGAGGACGACGATGACGACGAGGAGTCGCGTGCATCATGTGTACGGCGCGGCGGGCGCGGCGTGAGCATTGGGGAAGGGTCCCGCTTTCACTTTGCCGCCTGCCGCCGCCCGCCTGCCAGCCGCACCGCTTCGAAAAACATCCTGCGCACTTTAATTATACATCTGCCGACGTACACACACGCGCCATACAGCGCACGACGACGACGACGACGGGCCGTGTCGGGGCCCCGACCGACACGCCGTTGGACGGACGCATTGCTTATGCGCCCACGGCTTACGTAATTGGACGGATTTCTGACGATTAAATGTATTTGCATTCGAAAACACCGTCGTCGCGCAGCACCGCATCGTCGCACACACGTTTCCTCCGTTCATTTAATTTTTTGTAGCTTTACGCTCCGAAACGCACCGGACAACAAAGCGTGCAACAAACGAAGTATTTTTTGGGCGTCAATGTTTTCAGAAATAAAAACAAAAATTATTGATCGAAATGCAAGTCTAGTTTGCATTACTAAATACGTCTCTGGCGTGTGCGGGGGTGGGTGAAGAGATAGCGTAAGGTTGAGTCCCGTGACTAACCTGCGGGGTCTCCCCCGGGGGACAACCATCCGGAGTCGTCACCACCCTCACGCCAGCCCCACAGCATTTCCCTTGATATCAAACCGAAACTGAGCTCGGGTTCTCCTAACTTCCTCTCTCCCTGTCACCCCAGCGCCGTGCAGTGTGTTGTGCGGGTGGGTGTGTGCATTACACGAAGTTGTTTGAATGTCCATGGGCGCAAAGCAAGCGACCGTATTTAGAGAGACGGGCGCGTATCGTAGGATGCGTGCGTGTTATGTGTGGAGTAAGTACGACAAGCCCAGTCCGCCGGAGCGGCAAGCGTACGAGGACAAAGGTCACGCATGAACAAAGACCCATGTCATGTCGGGCGGGCCACCGCGCGTCCCATCCCGAGCCGAGCATTGTGCAGACGCACGCTTAGCCCGTTCGTATTTGTAGTCCCCGGCTTCCGTTCCGCAACGCGTGCGGCTTGACCGATCCTCCTCGCTCAACTGTCATCAATTCTGCATTTATCAATTTTCAATAGGGTCCCCACGCATGTTGAGACTTGATTGTGCATGACATTTATTCATTGCGCAAGAGTTGAGAATGGGCGGTTTGCGCGACCGCACGACGTCCCGACGATGATGATTATGATGGGCGGCATGAATATATTCGCGGTTTTTCGCTGCGACTGATGCAGAGAAGTGAAGCGAAGCGGACCACTGGCGGCGGCGGCGGCGGCGGCGGCGGAGACAGACAGACGGTCGCCGCGCGGACATCTGCCGCCGCCGGCGCGAATGCTAATAGCGGAAGAGCGACCCGCAGCGCGGCGCGGCGCGCGCTATCAGGCGATATGTAACTCGACACCGCATGTGGAGTGCGTTTGTCGATCGACCCAGGCAAGCACGAGCATGGCTTCATATGATAACCGAATTACACAGAGTGTGCACGGCAACACAAAAATGAAAAAGTCTGATTCGGAAGCGACGAGATTTCATTAAACTTTTCTTCCTGGCGAGTTGAAATGACGTACGGCTGGCGGCGGATGCAACGAATTATGTCACGGGCCGTCGACCACGGGCGCGCCGCGCGCCGCACGCGAGAAAATCTGCGACGGCGTCGGAGAGTATGCGGAAGCTAATGCGATAGAGACGCGCGAACACCGGCCTGTTTCCTTGACGCGGCGGGACGAGCGCGCATCCCGCGCGTAATAAAGATAAGGACGCCACCAACAGTCGGGTCCGCGGGTCGTCTCCTGCGCGTTTACGGGCCCGCCGCGTATAATGAGGAGGATAAAGTCGGCGGTGGCGCGGCGGCAGCAGCGGGATCATTAGTGCCGTGCGCGGGCCTGCATCAATCAGTCATCACGCTATTCCTTTTCCGTCCCGTACGTGCGGTCCGTCCGTCCGTGCGTCCGTCCGTCCATCCGTCGGTCGGCGCATGTGTGCCGGCCGTTTGGGCGGAGATTGTAAGGAAGCGGCAGGCGCAATGTGTGTGAGTGCTGTTAGCTGTGGAAATTAATGATGGGCGCGCGCGCGCGAGCGCACCAGCCATGAACGCGCGGGGCCCGCTCGCTCATCATCATCATCGCGGTCGTCATTCGGCAGCGTCTTCGTCTTCCTTTCTCTTTGCGCGCGCGGCGCTGGCTGTTGCGTTGGATCGTGTATTTTAACTGCCAAAGTCGGCGCTGCCGTTTCGCGTGCTGCTGCTGCTGCTGCTGCCGCGACCGTTCGTGGATGCTATTACACGCCGCCGCCGCCACGGCTGCTGTTCCCTAACGAGCGTCTTGTGTTCTTTTCGTCGCTCATCTCACTTCTTTACACACGCGCGCACACCGGCTTCTACTTGCTCTCTGCTGTTTTTTTTCATCTTCATGTTACTTTACAGTGGGTCGCGAATCAGCATGCGCGCGCGCCGATCGCGATATGCGAGTTAGTTAGCATGCATAAGGTGATAACCGCGCGTCGCTCGTCGCGGTCGTGGTTTGATCCGCGCCGACAAGATATCTCCGCCGGCTTCCACCTTGTTTTATTGGCGTGCCTCATTTTTACGGTTGTTTGTTGTCTTTGCAAAGATTCGTTCTACTTTCACCGTGGGGATGTAAATTCGCTGCATGAAAAACTTTCCGCCTTTGTCAGCCGAACACGAAATATGGCAATATGAAGAAAGCATTAAAACTTGGAAATTACTATCCGAAAAACACTGCATGTATGTATGCGTTTCTTACTGGGGTGGTGGTGAAACAGCGCTTTCCTTTTAATTTTCGCCCCGGTCCCGGTTAACGCCTACATTGACATATGTCGCCCGCGGACGTCGCCGCAATTTCCCGCTTTTTTTTCTGCCCCGGCACAACTTTTTCGGTTCGGTAACCGCAGCGCTAATACTTTGACGATGGTTGATGCATGCGGCTGAGGGGGGAAGCGAACTCACGCGCGGGCGGGCGCGCCTCGCCGTGGGTGAGATTATACGGGCCGTGACATGTTTTCCGGATTATACTTTCCACGCTGCTTCGAAGGCCCCGCGCCATCCGTTTTCAGCGCCGCATCGTTTCGGGAATCCGCCAATTCGTCGCGTTTATCGCACTCGCATTAATTACGCAGTCTCCGCAAATGTCAAAATGGTAAAAATTCAAGAAAACTACAATTTTCATATATAAAAACTATTCACATTAATTATGAATCAGTAATAGGCCCGGTGCATAACCGACTAAGCATGCACCTGACCTGCGCAACCCTTCAGTTACGAAGCACGCAGCACGGAATGCGCTGACGATTGGAATTCCATGCAGCAGGTGCAGTCGTAACACAATCACGAGCCCGATTTTGAAAGACAATCACCAAGCAGCTAAAGACCAATTGAATAGGAAATTAAATGGTGCAAAAACAATGCGACAAACAAGACTTCAATCGTTGATTTATCACGTTCGCGTGGATTAGGGGGCGGTCGGCGGCGTAGATAACAAAAGTCGCGCGCGAGCCGATTGAGGGCGCCCCGAAGGTCGGGCCGGGTGCGGGTTATAGGCCACATTCATCGTCCGCGCGGCTTGTCAGGACGTCGGATCGCGCGTAGAGACAATGGCCGGGATAAAAACATCCACCCCGTGCGAACGCGCGCTCCTAAATGGCGAAAAGGTGAATTTATCGCAGATGTTAAGAGCCGATTCTTCTTTCCGGCGTGTTCTATTAATTTCTCGCACGCATTCGATATTTGGTGGCCGTCCGCAAAGTCTTTGTCTTTGCGTTCGGCAACAATTTCCATCTCGCAGTTGGGTTTATTCGATACAGTTGAAGGCGATGTGTGTGCCGTTCCCTTCCGCTATGCACGTTGCCGGCGGGCGGGTTCGCGTATTTCGCATACAACGCATACTCCTCTTCCCATCTCCCACCCCATCCGCCATACGCTTCCGTTCATCCCGCGTCTCCCGGTTTGTAGTATGTGCCGAACGCGTGCAAAGCGTGCGCTATCCCACCACCTGTGTTTGGGCTGGGGGTGGCTGTAGCAGGCGACATAACACGTCGACTGGCTGTTTGTACAATACGCACGCGTTTGCCACCCTCTGTCAAACACTCGAAACATGTTTCCACCATTCGCAGCCGCCGACCGCGCCACACCCGTTCAAAGAAAATACATACACGACTGACGACGCACGGCGAGAAAATTTACTCGAAATTGCTAAATTTAGATGCAAGCGAAACAAATACGCGAACAGCGACGTTCTGCGGGGAGGGTGCCGCCGCTCGTTAAGACGCAATCGGCCCATTTGCGCTAAGACATGAGGGGGCGGCTCGAGAGAAGTACGCAATGTCGTGTCTTTATCGCGCGGCGCCGCTGTAATATTAATGCGCAGGCGAGGGAGGCGAAATTATCGTTGTTGAGCTCGGGCGTTACCATCACGTCGCGCCATAAAACGTTACTAATTATTGCAGCGCTTCTTTCTGCCAGTCGCCCGCCCGCGTTTCTTCCACTTCGCAATTCCCGCGGGATCGTTTTTTATTCATCAACGGACGTCGTCGTCGTCGTCGTCGTCAGCAGCACACGATCTGAATTACAAACGCGCTCTGCGGGTCGGCGGATTAAGGGTGTGATGGTTAAAATGCGCGCGTAATTATCCGTCGATTCATTAATATCGCCGCCGCCGTGAGAGGGGCGCGAGCGCAGCCGCATTGTTTCTGTAATCGGAGACGCTCTCTCGCCCATCAGGCGCCGTGTTGCGCGCGGATGTCGGATGAGGAGGACGACCACCCTCCGCGTCGATGATTTCATCCATCCGGGACGGACACGGCGTGCGTCGATTCGTGTCGTGTTCGGGTGGGTGGGTTGGTTGCCGCGTGAATGTGGATGGGGCCCGATGCAAAAGGTGCGAGTGAGTAAGCCCATGGAGGGTGTCTAGCAGAAATGATTGATCGCAACGCTGTGTGCTGCTGCTGCCGCTTCTGCTGCTTCTCCTGCTGTTGCCGCCAACGCAACGGCGCGAAGGGAGCGTATATTTAGAGTCGACGCTGGCACTGGTATATGCGTGGGTGTGGGTTGAAGCAGGAGGAGGTGGAGGTGGAGGCGTCTGCTGCTGCTGCCTCGGTCTCGGTCTCGGGGTCTGGTCGTTTGCCGTTTTGCTCCGGTTGCTTCGAAGGGCAATTTCGAGGGTGCAGCAGCCAGTCAGCCGCCCCGTTGGAAAATACTACGGCGCCGTTATGCGCGGGTGGGGGAGAAACGCTGTTACCGCCGCCAACGACGACGGCGACGACGATACGACCGACCGCATGAACATCCGCCCGCTTTTGGCGGCGGGCGCCCCGTTTTCGTTCCCGCCGCATTCTCTCCAGCGTGTGCTATATCTATATCTATATCTGGCGCACGCCTAGTGTACGCGGGATGCGACTATATTTCGCCTGGCGTGGTGCGGCGGATACCGTCGTTCTCGGGGCGGCGGCGGCGGCAGTGGTGGTGGTGGTGGCGGCGGCGGTCGATAGCTGCGGTCCGTAACCGCAGCATATCCAATCATTAACCTCCCGAATTTCTCATCGTCCGTGTCGTTCGTTCCACGCACAACCCCCCTTCGTCCCTCCTTTCCTAGAGCCCTCGAGCGGTCCGATCCCAGCGCTCCGATATACAACTACACCCACGCAGGACCCCAAAAACGACGTCGCCGGGGCGCACACTATCGTCGTGCGCGCTGCGTGCCGGGGGAGTATTAATTTTCATGCAAACTTTCCTCTCTCCCAATGCATGCATGCGCGCCGCCCAGGGTGTATGTTAGTTGGTATCCGGTGGAGTGGTGAGTTCCGTCCACCATCGCGGTGAGGGCGCATCACTTCAATGGTTGCGGTAGTAAATTGATATACGTATCGCATAAGTTTCCTGTTGCCATCCGGATTCATACAATTTAATAAAAACCTATCTGTTTTCTTGCCATCCAAATGTATCAATAAAGGATTAATTCGAAACTGATTGACACAGAACGGGGCGTGTTGGGTGTTCGCGATATAAACAACACGGATAAGCTTATAAGGTTATCGAGAGTTGTGGGCGGATGGCGAAAGAGAAGGTGGACGTGCAACGAGGTGATAATCACATCGAAATTGCAAAGTAAACACGCGCGGGGTGGCTCGCCTACGTATAGCCACCCGGCCGCTACTAACCCTTTTGGGTTTGTGATCTAACTGCGCCGCACGCTCGCGCCGAATAATGGCGGCGAGGCGACGGTAATAAGCAATTAGCATGCCGGAGGGGCGGTAATCCTTTGCAGTGTCATCGGCGCGTACACCGCACCCGTCCGTGCGTCCGACGCGCCCGTTTTCCGGACTTGTTATCCGCGTACAGGATATACTTATAATTATAAATTAAACCCAGTGAGCCGCCCATCTTCTGCCGCAAACATTCTTCCGAACTTCAATGGAAGCGCGTAATAGTTGTCATGTTAGCAGATAATTTGATTGCACGCCACAGAAACATTGTGCGCGCGGCGATATTCATCATCAGCTAATTAAGTTCTAGCCCGAAAACACAACACGCTTTTCGCATTTCCGACAATTCGCCAGCGTGTTGTTCGTGAAGGAAATGGGATGTAAGTGGTATCGCCCGATTGCGTGGCGACGACCGCAGCGCAACCCTTTAAGTGCGCGCAATCTGTGCACAACCGCCAACGAGCCGTGAGTGGCGGCTATATGGAGAGCTGGCGCGTCTGTGGGTCAAGAGACGACCCCCGCAGCGCGCGCTTGTGACGCGACTGAAAACGTGCAACTATGGCAGAGGCGCCGGGAACGCGTTGTGGGAGGCGTCGAAGCCGCGCATGGTGTTGTTCGCTGCGTACGTGACGCGGCTGTAAAGTATGCGCGCGGGGGCGGCAAGTCATCGGGCGCTTGGGAGATAGGCGAACAGTACGCCTACGAATTCTTTTCGCCTGCGCGACGCGTGTAATTGAGTGGAAGTACGAGAATTTCGCTTCTTGGCCAGCCGACAGAAACTTTTCCGCAGGCTTAATACACTGCCCACTACCCAACAGTTATTGCCACCTAATTTAAGAGTACATGCATTCATTAACGCTACTCGCGAGGAGAAAATTAACAATCTCATTTTGCGTTGGCTTATTGGTAATTGCCAAAAGTTGGGAATTAAAAGCTGGTATGTTCAGTATTCTTCCATTTTTTTTGTTGCCAAAAAACCGTTGTTGACATTTTCCGCAATGCAAAATTAAGCTCGAGTGCATTAGAAAATGATAGAGAAACGCAGCGATACTGAATCGTATTCGGGAATATTGGAGATGGTCCAATACCACCCAATTCGGCGCGTTGCGCAGTGGCAAATGCCGAATGTGCAATTTGCATGGCCATCTCGTTTGAAAAGAGAATCGTAAAAAGCCGCGGCGATGATGTTTTGCCCTAATCTCAATGCCGCGCCGGGCGCATTATTGATGCTGGTCGCAATCCAGTGAGCTGCAGTGAAAATGCACTTTTTATGCGCTACTACATAGTCGTCGCGCGCTCGCGCCAAATCGACGATCCACATCGAAATGTCAGAACGTCAAGCAAGACTTCCGCCCATTTTACATCCACCAAAAAATGAAGCGCATGTAGGAACAGAAAAAAAACAGTAGAAATAAAAGAGTGAACCGGAAAAATACGGCAAACGGTCGATCGTAATGCATGCGGCAGAATAAATATCACGGATTTCCCGCATTTCACCGCTCGAGGATCATTATGTGATCATCGAAGTGCGCCGTGGCGCCGCTCTTTATGACTTTTTGTCGCGCCTACAACTCCTACGACGGACGAATGAAAAAACGGAACGTGTTTTTGTGTTGTTTTGCGCGAAACGTACGCGCGCATGTGCACGCTGGAGGAGGTGAAGGTGTGTCGCGCTCTCCCGACCAGTCATTATCCTTTAATGAGGATCGATATTAGCATACAAAAAGCGCAAAGCCGAGAGAGCGCTGCTCGCTGCTCGACGTCAGAGATGTTGGTGTGCGGCGGTGCACGTTTTACGTAGGTACTAATGACCGCATCGTTTGGGGCCGCGCCGGCCCGTACTCTCACTCGCATCCACTAATTTGCACGCACACACGTGCATCGCGAAATCATACATGGGCATCATCAATACCTAGGCGCATCGCGGGGCTATGATCAAATCGTGTACGCGTATGGCAAATTTCATAGACGTGTCATCGTGACGACGTTCGGTGGAAAGCCGCAACGATGATGAGACTGATGGAGGCGGCGGTGGCGGCGACCGCCTGCTGCCTCGCGACCGATCATCGGCGTTAACGCGAAAGTGAGCGCGTCGACACGTTCGTATCAACATTGGCGTTGAACGCGCAAAAGGGAATATATGGAGAGCGCAGGCGGAAGCGGTGGGCGGGCGGCGGCGACAAAGCGCGTCAGAGGCCACCGTCGCGAGCGCAACAGGTGTCAGTCAGTCAAGTCGCCGCCGCCGACGCCCGCCGCCGCTAACAACGTCGCGACGCTGTGTCCACTTCAAAGATCTTGTCTATTCATACCAAACTACGCCGAAATACTAGCCGTGTTATTTATGATTTTACAAATATCAGTAATGTCGTCGCAGTAAAGAAACTGAATGAATATGATGCGCAAAATCTTTACACAAAGAATCAGTAATATAATAGAATAATGCTCACTCACCAGTTATTCCTTGCTGACATTTCCGACAACGCCGATCAACCACCTGAAAACAACGAAAATACTTGTTATTGTTCATATTTCTTTAACAATACGTTACAAAATCCATGTAATGCCGATTGAAATTCAAATTTGATGTCAAAATCGTATACGTGGAGCCACCTAGTACCAGAATTGAACAAATCACTACTAGTGTGCTACTTTGGCACGAGGTGGCGCCACGACGATCAAAATTTCAAATTTTTGAATTTCGTACTAAAACTTGCTCAATTTGTAATTATAACCTAAAATATTAATTGTTGATAATTATAAACTAATTAAAATTATTTAAATAATAATTTTGCAACTGAAATAGTTGCGTCGTACGAAATAGAAATGATTTTACAGTCGTGCCCTGCGTGAATTTCAGTTTGAATCGTATCGGAGGCAGAGAGATGACGCTGCCGCCCCCGCATGGCACAGCAGCGGTCATCGGTCGCGTTGTAAACCTGCGCCGCGACGCGTAATGCGGCGGATGCGATGAGAATGCGAATGCGAATACGAATACGATGCACAGCGCACGGAGAGGATAACGAGAGTGCGTGTCGCGCTGTGTGTGTGTGCATGCGCGCGTGTGCGGACCTGTTGATACCGGTGGTTATTTAAAAAACAAATAACCACATGTTGATCTGCCGCCAGACGGTGGCGGCGACGGCGGCGGCTGCGCGCGTCTCAATTTAAATGCCGACACGCCGCCGCCGCCGCCGACCGTAGGCGACGCGCACGGAGGGAAGCGTTGTTATTTCGCGCATGTAATTATTACGCCATCCTATAATCCGCCCTTCGCACGTACCTAATCGATGTTTGATCGCCTTTATCTTCAATAACAAAAACCCTTCGGTCGAATTTTTATGTCGGAATTAATTAATAGTGATAGCGCCGAATAAAACATATTTCGAGGAACAAAGACAGCAAAAAAAATGAAATACGAGCTAGAAGCGCCGAAAGGAAATGAAAATTTTTGACCCGCACCCGTGTCCCTGATTTCACCCACCTCCTCACCGCCCCGAAAATGTCTGGATGGAAGCGTAGCGAGAAGGAAAAAAATACGCAACACAAAGAAAGCAGAAAGCGTTACAAAATACAGGACGACTGCTGCACGCACTTTCCACATCGACCCTCGGCTCCTGCTCATCTCTTCGCCCACCGACCGCCGCGCGCGCGTCCGCCCGTCCGCCCTCGCTTATATTTTGTACCATCATCAAAAGTGACGAGGGACCGTCGAAAAACGAACGCAACGAAAGCGCTGGAGGAGTGAGAGGATGACGCGACGGGTGGAATCCGAATGAGGACGAGTGGCGCACGCCAGCAGCCACCCTCGAAACGGTCGGCGGTGGACGATAAGAACATTTTCAAAGACTACGTTCGCCCCCCCCGGCCCCATCCCACCTTAGTTGGAAACGGGGGGGGCACACTGCCGTCCGTCGACGCTTGCATTTGGCAAACACAATACTACCGACTGCGAAAAAAGTAACAGCAGCGCGCAGGGGAAAAAGAACGAGGCAAAAAATGTTGAAGAAGGAAAAACTTGGAAACGGACAGGCCTTTCCCCCCATGGCACACGGTGCCTGCTGCTGCTGTGCCTTGCCTTGTTCTTCCTTTTTTATATCCGAGGAAAACAGGGGAAAAACGCGCTGGTTCAGAGAGCGCAGGGGAGAGAGAGATGAAAGGAAGGGAGCGGTGTTCGCCGCCCACCACCATCCCCCCCTAGGGGCGACGGCAACAAAAATTACTAGCGCGCACGGACCGGACTGAGAGGCCACCGCCGGGGCGCCGGGGAGCGAAATGAGGGAGCGCCCGAGCTCGCTCGCGCGGGTGGTGGTGTGCAAATGGAAGAGAGCACGCGCGCGCGGGCAGACATAATCTTTATAAAGGCAAAAATTTCAGCTGCTTTTTACCGCCGGGAAAACTAATTAATGCACAGTTTTTCGCCCACGACCTGCTCCACACCCCTAAAACCCACCCTTCCTGCCTCTCTCGCCCTGCCGTTCACAGCGGCTCAACCCATATCTCGGCGATCTCTTCGTCGTCGCGTTTGGCAGACTTGTATTTGGCTGCGGCCGTTCGAAGGGGCAAATCGCCAAATGAAG
This sequence comes from Myllaena sp. GC000078, assembly GCA_030264135.1. Classification (NCBI taxonomy): domain Eukaryota; kingdom Metazoa; phylum Arthropoda; class Insecta; order Coleoptera; family Staphylinidae; genus Myllaena; species Myllaena sp. GC000078. The sequence continues at coordinate 13,416 of JARJDR010000138.1, forward strand.
GAGAAAAATGAGGGCGCCAGTGACAAAAAAGGAAATGTCGAAGAATGAGATAAGATGAAGAAGAGGAGGAGGAGGAATAAGTGGCGGGAAGACATTTTTCTTCTTTTTATGCGCGTAAGGGACAAGATTATTAGAAGTTTTGATGGACTCACGCGGCGCAGAATTTCATTTACTCGTCTTCAGACTAAGGGACTAATTTCTCCTACCGCCGAATCTCCTGAGGGGGAGTGCCGCGTTTTATATGCCTCAAAATATTTAATACCACTCTGCGCATTTGGTAAACACCATCGCGAATATTTTCGGGTGTCGTGTCTACCCCACCCCCGTCCCCCCCACAGAGCAACGCGCGCGCGTAGCACACATGTACCCTTTGCGACCGCGTCGAGCTGCTGTTGCTGCCGCCGCCGCCGCCGCCGCCTTCGTCGTGGAGCTTTATCAACGAACGACCGGCGCCGCCGCCACTGCCGTCGCGCGCAAAACCATAGTAACCCCCACACACACGGCCGTCGCGCCAGAGGGAGCTATTTTTCCTTTGTGCCGCTGCCGCTGCTGCTGCTGCCTCGTGCCGTCCTCCTCCTTCCGTCCACCCTCCCACACACCGACTCCGTTGCGCGCTCTCGTACTTTTCGTACCTTAATACGCGGAGAACCCGCCGCGCCGGAGTGTCGGGCGGCGGCGGGCGGGTGCGGCGCTTTCACGGAAAGGTCGGATCCGTACTCATACCCAAACTCCCCCCTAAAACCGCCCAACCACCCACACACGCTTTTCCTCTTTCATACTACACGCGCGGCGGCGGCAACGTGTTCGTTTCTATTGGAGGTGGCGTAGGCGGCAGGATGGGTAGGATGAGTAGAAATACAAGTTGGAGTTGCTGGAGTTGGCGTAGTTACACACACACACACACACACACACAGTTGGGGTGGAATGGGACTGAAGCGAAGCGAATGGTAACCCTTATCCAACTCCTTTCACCATCCCACTACCCAAACTCTCCCAGCCGCCGCCACGACCCGATCCGCAACATCCCACAACTCGTCGTCGTCGGGCGGCGGCGGAGTCCTCTCGAGGGCTCCGTCCTCCTCCCCGAAGGGAACGAGGATGAAAACAAGGACGTAGGAAAAGAGCCCCGGCTACGTTGTGCCGATGGGCCTTGCCGCTCTCCTTCCTGTCTCTTGATGGGTGTGGGTGTGGGTTGCGAGGGGTTATCCTTTTCGGTTGGGTTGCCTGGCACAGCGACCGACCGACGCGGCGCGGCAGCGGAAGAGAATCCCTACGTGTGATCCTTGCGCGCCGCGCAAAACGTGAAGCGTTGTGTGTTGCCTTTCTCTCGTACATGACGCCCACGGCGCTGTTTTAACAAACGCTCCTCTTTTCTCACTTTTCCTGCCCCCTGCATTGCACGCCTATACGCTGCCAACTTTGGTACGTAACTTGAACGAGCAAGAGAGTGGCGCAAATTGTGTATGTATCCTGCCTGCTTGATAGGGTGTGTATGTGAGCGGGCGCAAATAGTATAGTACAGCTATAGCGAAATGCATCGCTGTCCGTTTGGAAAAACGAACGCGCACCTCACCTCACCTCGCTCGCGTGTGTTGCGAGGGTAGCAAATGCGCAACGAATGTAGGTCATCTGCATAGCGGATTAGACACGTATAATATGCACTGCAAATGCCATTGTTTTCAAAGTTATAGCGAACAAAGGCGAATACGAGAGTATGCTAACAAGATCGAACATTTTTGTCTGATTGCAGAATTCGAATGGTGAGCCGGTGCATCGAAAGGTGGCGATCGTCGAGAACTTCTTCGACATCATCTACAACGTGCACGTCGAGCTCGAGGGGCGACCCGGCAAGCATGCCGGCCAGAAGCGCACCTATCGAACGGTAAGTCTGATTGCCTGATTAACGTATTATTCCGCCGCCGTGGTCGAGTGTTGTCAGCGATGACGGCGAAAGTAGGACGCCGCCGTCATTACCATCTCTGCCGCCGCCCCCCGCCACGAACAAGTTGCGCAACGTATACGTCGGGCGTCGCGAGTGGGCGGCAAATGAGTGAGCGCAAAGGGTGTGAAGAGGGGATAGAATTGTATTCGTGACCGCGTTGTGACGTCGCGCCCGCCGTCGCCGTACAGGACATGCGGGCGTCTAGATATTCGGCAGATACAAGCGGCGCTGCGCACCTGTTGATTGTCAATATCTTTCTCGCTCTCGCGAAACGGTGTTTTGTTTGAGTTGCATATGCATTAAACGCTCAAACCCACCATCCACTACTAAAGCAGCAGTCCTTTTCCGCTTTTGTTTCGCCTGCATTTCAATTTCGTCGCCGTTTTATTTTACGCCCGGCGCATTCACCACCGGCAAACAAAACATGCGTGGGCGCGACGCTAATATGCTCGCAAATGCCTTAACTCGTTTGTTTTTGCAGATAACGGAGACGTACGCCTTTCTGCCGCGCGAAGCCGTCACGCGCTTCCTGCTCGGCTGCACCGAGTGTCAGAAGCATCCGCGCTCGCCGTCGCCGGTCGTCTCGGTGCTGCCGACGCCGAGTCCCAGCCCCACCCTACCCCTGCCGCTACCGCCGCCGCAACCGCCCACGACGTTGGTGTCGCCGCCATCGCCACCGCCGCCGCCGGTCGACTTATCGACGTCGACCTCGGCCGGCAAGGACTCGCCAGTCAGCGTCGTTGACGATGAGAACGACGCCAAGGAGGACAACGCGAATGACCATAACGTCGCCGCCGCTGATGATCTGACGCGCCAAGCGCACGACAATGATGAAAGAGTCGTCGAACGCGACGACGATGCGAAACAAAACGCTGCGATCTCTCAAAGTCACGCCGAAATCGAGCCATTAACCGCCGCAAAGAAATCGACGAGCAGCGTTGCTGGCAAGCGATCGAGTAATCCGTTGGACGTTTGCAATCTACTAACGCCAACGTCGACGACGACGTCGTCGCCGCCGCCGCCGAAGAAACGCCACCTCAATCATTTATCAGACCAGCGGCCGGCGTCGCCGAAGAGCAACGGCATCAGCCGGCACGCGGAGGGCGCGACGAATGGGGGACGGCTGACGCCGACGGGTGGTAGTGGTCGGGCGGCGAAAACGCCGAAATTGTGGTCGCCGGTGGAAAGCATCGAGCGCGAGCGCCGCTATCAGGCGACGGACGCACGACGCGGCCTGCTCGGCGCCGCCGCCGGCGAGATCGACTACTCGCTGCCGATCACGACCACGTACCTCAAGTACATGCGCAGCCTCGGCTGCACGGACGAGGACGCGCTCAAGTTCGAGAGCAAGCATGTGAGTACGCTCATTGATCATTTTCTACGTGATATGATGGCGCACTACTTTCACTGAGCAACGCACCCCCTACGCTTAAATTGCGGAGATATGTTTCTATCCACGACTTATCGTTCTTAAGTACCTATATTTATTTATTTATTTATTTATTTATTTACTACCTTGATCATTTGCTTGATTTATTAACCAATATTTATTATACTAATAAATTTCGTTTCGATTTATTTCGATTCTTTATTTATTTAACCCGTTACTAACCGATCAACTGCTTGATTATTGCTTTCATCGATTTTAATTATCACGTAATTATCGTATTATCAACCAATGTGCCATGAATATTTAAAATGAAATTATCACCCCTGTGAATGCGCAAAAAATTGCAAAAGAGGGTCCTAATTTTTGCACCACTTCCGCAATATACGTAGTTCGACTAAGGGGGAAGGTATAGGGGAGGGGAGGGAATCAACTCATCCGAGGGATGCGGCGATAAGCCCCTCGTATTAATTGTGAATACTCGAGCACCGGCCCGCTCCCCCCCTTTCCCCAACGGGCGGACCTTTTCGTATGGCGCAATCTCTCAGCCGGTGAGGGTTTAGTTTGGGGTCCGCTTTGGGTTTCGCCTCCATTCGGACGGCCGAAAAGTGCGACACTGCGGCCGGAAAGGGGTAGGGAATGGGGGAGGACTGTTCGAGAGGTATTAACAGCCTCGGTGCCTTCTTTGCCCACCCACCCACCATCCATCGTACTCTCTCCCTCTGCAATGGGTTTACGCGAGAAATTGTGTATCTCGCACGATTTCCATCTCGGAGGAGTGAAAAGCATTTATTCGGTGCGGCAATATGAAACGCAAACAAACGATGCGGGGGTGGCAGAGAGGATGGGGGCTTGCCATTGCGGCGCAGCATCGCAAACACGCCTCAAACTCCGGGAGGCGGGCGGTTCCTAGCAAAAGAGTAATTCCGAATCCCATCGGCGGGAGTAGCCGGTCGGTCGGTCCGTCCGTTCGTCGGCCGGACCGCGTTTCGTCCTTTCGACCCTTTAACCCGAAAACCCGTGTCGCTCAATTTTATCAAAATTCAGATGCGAGAGGACTCGACGGTTTGAGCTGGGGCGGGCGATATTCATCCCGAAAACTCAAACTTTAATCAAAGCACTCACACCCCAGCATCGCCCCGGCTAGCACCTAGCATCCTCGTCATCATCTCGCAATCCTCTCGACGCCACCCGATGGCCAACCTCCTCCCCCCCTCACACTGGCCATCCGTCCACTCGTTCATCTCCCGCAGCAACCACACACCACCGCCCAACATCATACATTTACTCCTACAAGAACACGCCGCGATGACGCCGATAATAAATTCATTACGATGTCAAACCATCACACATGCATGCAGCTCTCACGCCTTCGCGGTTCATGTCCACCACGCTCCTCGACTCATCTACCTGTCCCCCTGCGTCCGTGTCGCCTAATAACGCATAACACCGTCAATGCGCCAGAGTCAGCCAGAGTTCAATATTGACAAGCGGTTAATGATTGACGTGCGCCGCCGCGTGCGAGTTGACCCCGTCGGGAGCGCGCAGGAGCGAGCCCTCAAATATTCACAAGACGCTAATCGCGAACCCAAGTTATGACACATTGACACATCCGGAGTATGCGAATTGCGCGAAATCAAAGTTGACGACGTGCTGACGCCAGCGCTGCGTACCTAGCGCCGCCGTGAATGTTTCATATGACGCGCGCCGTCGATGTTGATGACTATGATGATGCTGATGATTACGATGACGTCTAATCTTGCCGCCGCCATCGTGTGGGCGTTATGATGGATGGAAGGATAGCTGGGGGCGGAAACGAGGGGTGTGTGTGTGTGCGCGCAATACATCGCGCCACGGCGAGTTATTGATTCCATTTCGTTTTCGGGTGGACCGAGCGCGCGCCGCCGGGGTTGGGGGAGGGGTGTGGGTGTTGAGGTCCGGGGAGGCTTAAATATTTGTACGAGCGGAGGCAAAAGGGTACCTCCATAGGCACACTGTCGGTGGGAATTCGAGAAAGTATCCTCGACCCAAAACGAACCCGACGAGCATCAGCAGCGCGCCATCCCTAAAACCCTCCGAACGCACTTCTCCTCGCCGCCGATGTTCGAGGCCATCTCCAGCACCCGATTCACCACCCTTCCCCAAGTCTCGGTTCTCCGGAGTGCTGCTGCTGCTGCTGTGCGTGTTTATGAAAGTTTCCAACCTCCAACCCACCCATCAACCGCCCGCACTCATCCCATCGAGTGACGGCGTCGTCCTTTCGTTCATCCCGCGCCGCATACGTATCCTGGGCGGATATATAAGAGGATGAGTCCGTCGGGCCGAGTGGCTAGGGGTGGAAGGTGGCCTCTGTCAAGAAAGGACGGCGGCGGCGGAGGGACGAACGGTCGAACGGATGGAACGGACCGCGCTCCGGTCGGTCGGGAGGGATATAAAGGATACTCATCTGGCTTGAGCCCCGTCGAAGGACGACAACGACGCTCCGACCGACCGTCCGACTCTTTTTCTCTCTGTCTGCCTGCGTCCACCACCTCGATTGCGTTTGCGGGCGAAACGAACCGAGTTTTCGGCGCGCCAACCGACCGACCGCTTTGAGAAGGAAGCGCAGCAGTGCCTCGTCCTCGTCCTGCTCCTCTACGATAGAATGGATGAATCATGAAAGTGGTGCCCCGGCGAGTTTGTTGCCGATATCTGCGCACGAGATAGAATGTGTGTGTGGGCAAAAGGATAAGGTCCTTAGACCGAACTAAAGATGGATGTGCCTTCCTTTTGTTCGCTGTGCGAATGCGCTCGGGTCGGTCAGTCAGGAGGGGGGTGGCAGCCGCGGTGGTGGATTGGTCGCTTGCCAACAACACCATTTCTACCTCCGCTGACAAATCGTTTCGTACTCATTTTCTACCTATAATCCGATAAGCCTACCGTTCAGTATCACGAAAAAAGAACTCGAGGCGATGTTTGATGTAAAGTTTAAAATATCTATATGTATCTAAACAAATTATGCGTATTAAGTCCACGACTGGGTGGTGGGACAGAGGAGAACGGACAGAAAATAGTAATTCCTTTTATATGGAAATTGTGCGCCCCGAGGCGTCAAACTCGCCAGACGCGCAGCACCGCGCGTTTGGCGCGACTCCCGACTTTGCCGCGGTATTGCCAACCGGATATACGCGACCTGCGGGAGGAAGGGGTGCGCATCGCGAGTGTAAAAGCTGCAAAAGCACCAAAACGCCATCATCGGCAAGCGCACCAGAGGTGGAAGTAAAAGTAGACGTTCGCAAGGGGGTGGCGTGGGTGGTGTGGGTGGTAGGTACTGCACCGGGGTGAAATTGCCGCGCGGGCCATCGCTGGGGCATGTCTGTAGCGGCAATATCTAGCGCGATTATTGCCGATAAACCTGAATTACTCGCAATATTATCCCGTGAGGTTCTTCCGGTTCCCTTCACCCTCCCCCACCTACGGGGGATGCACCCACTCGCTTACCCACGAATACTAGAACGCATGCTCGTTTCATTCCACGTTCGATAACGTAACGTCATCGTCGTTGTCGTCGTCATCCGCGTAGAATGCAGACAACGACGTTGGGATGGGTAGCGGAATGAGGGAAGGTGGATGGGGCGGTGGCGCACCAGTGAAGACGATGAAGGAAGAAAGGAGGCGACGGTTGGCACGGAGCCGCCCTCACGAAAGGGCTTCCAGAAACTCTATACCGCGAGACTGACTATAATACCCTTTCCAACTTCCCCCCTCCTGCCAAGCGCGCGCCACAATACTGTACAGTCTTACTCCTTCCCTACTGTCACCTTCTACCCCGCGCATGGAGGGAAAGAAATAAGGACGACGACAACGATGGAATGGGTGCCATAGAGGGCTGGCAGCGGAAGAGTGCAGCGAACGACTCTGTGCGCACCACTACCATCGTCAAGAAGCGGCTATGACTATGACGATAACAAACGCCAGCCGACAAAGAACGTGAAATGACCAGTCGCGTGCGCGAGAGCGACGAGGAAAAGTTCATCCCGAAACGATGAAAAACTACTGGAAGTGCACGACGTCGACGTCGCCGCCGTCGACGACGACGACGACGTATAACCCAACACTATGAACGAAAAACTTAAAAGGAAGAGCGCACACACGCACATCTACCAAGGCATATAGGAAGAAGCGGTGGGTGGGTGCAACTGCAATGAGGTCAACTTTAAAGCGCGTTACT
>JARJDR010000146.1:0-11381 GCA_030264135.1 Myllaena sp. GC000078
CGAACGAATCCCGCCGACGTTGTGCATACCGATACTTGAGCGCGTCCAACGTCAGCGCCCCCGCCGACAACTTGTCGTCCTCCTCGTCCGCCTCGATACCATGCTGCTCACCACCGGCACTCTCGATGGACGTCTTCGACTCGTAGCTGCGCTGCCGCTCGTCCATCAGATGCAGCTCCAGGCGGCTCTCCGCCGCCGAGATGGCGTCCATCTCCATGTGTTCGTCGCTCTCCTCGGCGACGGTGCGCACCTCAAAGTGCGCGCCATCATCGAAGATATACGCGTCGGGACGCACCTCGGTTAGCGAGCGAGTTGGCTTCCGACGCATCTGCAGGTGCGCCGGATGCAGCGAGAGGTGTGACTCGTCCGATTGCCCCGCTTCCGAGCGTTCGCTGGTGTGACGCAGGCGCTCCACCTGAATCGTCGGCGGCTGATGATGCTGCATCTGCTGAACTGGCTGCTGCTGCATGCCCTCGTCAGGGATCTGCCGCGTCGCCATGAAGCGATGAATCACCCCGAGATGGTTCATTATATCCTGCGCCACCTCCTCCACTTTGCGTAACCGAAACTCGAGCGTTTGCAACGAGGTCGCCTGCGTATTCTCTTTCGTATTGATATCGTCCACCTTCTGACACAAGCTCTCGATGCGCTCGGTGGTGACCTTGATGCGATCCTCCATGCTCTGTTGCAGCTTCATCTCCTGCTCGGTGAAGTACCCTTCGACGCAGTCCTCCTCGAAGTCATACAGGCGCTCCATGTCGTCGGGCTCGAGGAAGAGCTTTAGCCCGTTGTCGTACGTTTCGCGCACGCCCTTCAGCTTGCGCTTGCAGTACTTGAAGAGCAGGTACAGGTGGCAGATGAGGATGAATGGCGGCGGCAGAATTGGTTTCTGCTCGTACTCCATCACGACGGTGAAACGCTGAAACATCCACACCTGATGCGCGACGGCGTTCACCTCGTTGAAGATGTTGTTGAAGACGGCGATGAGGAGATTGATGAGGAGGATGTTGGCTATGAGCAGGTAGATGGCCATCACGGCGGGCGTGATCCAGCGACCGGTGAGGCACTCCGGCTCGCCCTCCTCGCCGCACGGCGGGTCGATAGAGTCGGCAAACACCTCACCGTAAAGCATGAAGTACGGCTCGAAGAAGACGTCGCGCGCAATACGCCAGCTGGGCTCCTTGTTCGGGTAGAGGATGGCTTGCCGACACACGCCGAAGCTCATAAGCACCACGAGCAACAGCACCACGAAGTAGATCATATTCTTCACCATCTTGCCCATCATGGTTACCAGTGGACCTATGCACAATGCCCTGAATTACAATCTCTCTGCAGCAATAGAATGGGACTTACCTAGATATTTGTTAACGCCTAGAATATTAAGTATTCTAAGATACCAGTAGATACTGTCTACGCAATAGATAACGCGACCGACTTCCATCGTGGACGGTCGCAGCCGCAGCGCGACGCCGATGAGGAAGAAGATGATGGCGATGGCGTCGCAGGGGTTCCACATGTTCCATGCCCACACCGCAAACTTGTGGCTGACGGCCACCGGCTCGGAGGAGATTATCTCGCGGATCTTCTCGAAACCCAGCGCGCAGATGTACGCGATCGAGAGGCACTCCTGCCAGCTGGGTGTCGCCGCCATCTTCACCAGCACCGTGTAGCTGAAGATGATCAAGAAGAGCAGGTACGAAATCTGAAAAGAAAACCCTCTTCAGTTTTAACAGAATTATTCAAAGAGAACTCGGCTTACAGAGTTCGCCCAGAATTTGGTGATTGGCGCCGTGAAGAACTCGTAGATCTTCTTTTTTAGCTTCAGAGGACGCGTGCGCTTCTCAGGGTGGAATTTCGAGTCGTCGAAAGAGAAGTGATACTTGGTTTCCTCGAGGTCGGGTATCACCTTGCCGTTCTCCTGGACGATAGTATCGCGGGGTATGAAGTTGTCCGAGAGTAATGCCTGCCGGACACATCGATAAATTTTAACACCTAGCACAGCGGAAGTGATGGTGAAGAGGGGGATAATGTGGAAAGTTTCTAACAACTTTATGTTATAAACGATTACAGTCATTAGCGTCACGAGGGACATAAATACCACAATATGAAAGCCGAGCGAGTAAGTTTTCAAATAGCGGACAAGCGTTTTATACCTGATCCGGGGGCTGTGCGCCTCCACCAGATTTAGCACCACCACGCTGTGAATTCCTCAAGGCGAAGAGGAGGAGGAGGAAGAACGAAAGTAGAAAATAATAGAAAAACCCACAAATCATCATAATCGAACTTAACTAAAAACATAATGGAACCCAAAAGGGACGAACCTCGGCGTCGGGACTTTGACTCTTCTCCGATTCGGAGCGATCGTCAATGTCGTCGTTCTCCAAGTGCTCTTCCTCCGTCTGCGGCATCAACTGCAGCTCCTCCACGGTCTTAAACTCTAGTTTGAAAATGTACGGTGGACATAACAGACCCATGATGACCTTATTTCGCGCAAACAAAAATGAAGTAAACCATAAAAATATAACAAAGAAGAACTTTGGGAAGGGAAGCACAAATTGCAAGATCATAGCTTACTTTTAAATTCGTGTTTTTGCGTGTACGTAGACCACCCATCCAAAGGTCGGCAAGTATGATCTGGGAACAGGGATGGGCTAGCAGCGCTCGATGGTTTGCTGCGACGGCAAGACTGAGACAGGTCTGCCCCGACCAATTGGTCAATTCGCAGGTCAACAGCTGCTGGGCCATATCGTCGTCCTGGCGATAGCAGTAGTCCAACAGGTCCAATGCTACATCGCAGAAACAAGTAAGTAATGAAAAACCGTTCCTGACCAACCATTTCGTTGCTACCTATCGACTCGAATTCTTTCCCATAGCTGCGCAACTCCTCATAGACCTCCGTCTCCATATCGTCTTCGGCCGCTTCGTGAGCCATCGCCTTGTACAGTTTGCAGGCGACCAGCGCCTTGGCGAGCGCCTCCTCCCCGTGCACCCACATCAACAGGGCCATCTTCTGCCGTTTCATCAGCACCGCCCAGATGAGCAGCTCGTTGAACGGATAGTCAAAAAGACACAGACCATCGTTCTGCGGTATCGTCTCAGCAAGCAAGCTCATTGCATTACCATAGTAACGGACAAAGGATGACGAGTTGCGGTGGATCTGCGGCGTTTTGTTCATCACCTTCGCGTAGATCGGGCGAAACTTGCGGCGCGTGTAGAATGCGCGGTAGGCACCGCCCATCAGCTTGTTGATCACCAGGCCGATGTCGTGCAGGGTGTAAACGTACCCCCGCGGGATGTGCGGCCGCACGTCGCGAAGTATGTAGCCGAGGGTGTTGCTCGGCCCTTGCTTGGTGTTATACATCTCCTCCAGGCGTGGGATGGTGAGAAACTTGCGCATGTTGACGCCGTTCTCCAGCAGCAGCTTAACGAAATCGATGCGGTCATGCTCGAGCGCCTGCATCATCGCCTCCTCGAGCGCACCCTTCGGCCATTCCTGGCCGTAGACGAAGATCTCCGAGCGGGCGATGTCGACGCGGTTCCACGTGAGCGCCAGCGAGAGTTGCTCGGACGGTGTGAGGTGTTGCGATTTGAAGAGCGCTGTGAGGATGGTCTGATCCAATTCTTGCGTGCGCGAGTCGAGACGCTCCGAAATGCGGAAGACCGTGATCTGATCATGGCCGGAACCGAGGGGGTAGTTAATATCTGCGGGTCGGCAGAGATTTGATCCATGGACCTACCAAGTTTTTGCGTTTTGTGCACTGCAGTAGTTCGCCGTAGAGGCATTCGGCCTTGTCGAGGTCCACTTCGAACGAGCGCTGAATGAGCGTCAGGATGTAATCCTTCATATTGTCCATCACCGGTGTTTCCGTGTCGGAAGCGTATCTGTGAGTTGTGGGGCAATGGCGGAGGGAGTGACAGGGTGGTTATTAACAATTGCGTGTCAAGCCATAGGGGTGGGTTTGGGTGTACTTATGCATGAATGCGATGAGATCGGCGGCACGACCCGACCCGTCGCAGACGACCACAGGCACCGGCGGATCGTCGGTGACGTATTCTAACACAGCCCTTATTGTATTCGTGCCGCCCTCTATCACAAGACAAACGACAGGAGTTGTACTATACGTATCTGCAAAAGGCAAGGTGGATGCGGGTGGCGAGACGCGCCCGCCGACCACACGAACACAACAGTTAATTCCTTGTCCGAATTGCGTTGATAAGTTAGCTAATAACTTCTACGAACTAGGATGGATGCGTGGAAATAAAAGCAATCAATCATTGAACGACGATTAATTGGCGTTGAAAATGCTGCATAAAAACCGCCATTGCAATTGGTAACATGCAACCAATAACAACGCAGGTAACCTACGACTGCTTGCCATTGGCTGCTATTGTACCAATCATCAAATGTGAATTATTACAATAAAACTACTGAAAACAGTTTGCAATAGAAACAAAGAAAAAACTAGAAACTACTATAAAGTGAAAGCATTACAGAGGGTAACATGATCTAAAAGTGCTCAGGAGCTCAGGGGTCCGATTAAAAGTTGCAACGCTACCACTACTAGATAGAAAGTGTGCTAGTCACAAATATTATGTACTAACACTGAGAGCGTGTCGAATTGAGAAGAAGGTGTTGAAAGTAGTGGTGGGTGGTGGAGGTTGAGCAAACTTACATTCGGTACCCTCGAGTGGCCGCTTTTGCGCGAGACCTACACCTTGAGCTATTCCACAGACACATACAAGAGATTGGGACAAGTTTTAGTTCGCATTGAAACGCAAATCTATCGGGCGGGAGAGTAAGTAGTCTAGTCTACATTTGGCGCGCTGATCCGGTGGGAACAAATCAAGGGTCGACACTCACATGGATGTAGCTTCTGCTGCGAGATGAACTTCTCCAGTTTCTTGCGCAACACAATCTCCGCACCATACATTCCCTGAGTGCCATTATCCACTAATAGAAAATACGAATGCCTATTGTTTAACACAGCTAGTTTTGACCTGCAACAAACAAACCACCCGCCGCCCCCGGGGCGTCAATCAGTCAAAAAAAAACGTGTGAAAACGGCATTCGCGCGCCTACATGGCCCGTTAGAATGCGGCGTGACAACAGCATCCGCATGGTGTCTTGTTAGCCTTCTGCCTCAGGTCATGGGACACCCCGCAAAATTCCCCGTTCAGCAAGCACAATGCAACATTTCCGCGCGCGCGGCCTGCGCGTGATTGGCGGCGGCGGCGGCGGCGGCGGATTCGGCGGCAAGCGCGAGTTTTCCTCACCGACGCCGTCACACCGCCAGCAGCAGCAGCAACCACCACGCCCGCCACCAACGCGCAAATTCCCCGAGCTGCTCTACTTCCCCAAGTTCTTCCGTTGGCTGGGCATGAAGCTGAAGCTCAAGTACATGCAGAAGGCGTGGGACCCCGAGTTCAGCGAGGGCGCCTTCATCTACGGCTCCACGCAGGCAATCTGCCGCGTCACAGAAATCATCCACCACGATCGTCCGCACGAGCTAAGCGGTCTGCTGACACCTCGCGCCGAAAACCTGCTGCGCAACGACATGGAGCGCAAGCTCACCCCAATCCAGCGGCAGGTGGTGCTTTTGCAGCCGACCGACATCAAGCTGCTCGTGCCCGTCAAGGTGCAGCTCGTCAAGGACGACAAAGACCAACGGCGCTGCTTTGTGCTGCTGAAGAGCCTCTCGATGAAGTGGTACCAGGAGCGCCAGCATATCAAGCTGGTGCTGATCGTCATCGACACGGAGTTTACGCGCGAGTTTACGAGCACGGGCGGCAAGTCCGAGTGGTTCATCAGTCTCTTTAATATCGTGCAGTGCGCGCTGATCGGCGGTAATGCACCGCCGCTGCCACCACCCCCACCAAAATGATAGCATGAAGGACTTACCTTGGCGACGCGATCGAATGGTACTGCACGTCGCGATTGATGCCGATCAGCTCCTGATTGTTCTCGATGATGCCCCATGGCGCGATGCCCAAAGATATGATCTTGCCGCTGCGTTGCGAGCGCTCCGTAAGAAGCGCATCGCCCACTTGCCGCGTAACGCCTGGACCACATTATCACCAATATTATATATCGGCCCAATAATAAATGTGTGGAAATGTTCTTTTTACCCGTGTTCGTGCCGCTGGTGAAGATCCACGCGCCGGTGGTCTTTGCCGCCTTGAGCAGACCCTTGCGCAGGACTTTTTTCAGCTTCGGCTGCAGTTCGAAGTTGGCTTTGCCGCCCTGCACGGTGATGAGAAGTTTGGGCGGCTCCAGGTTCCATTCGCGCGTAAAGAGTTGCAGGATGAGTTCGGGGCGCGTGTCGTGCGAAAGGCGTACGTACTGCAATCAAAACTTGCTCAAAGTCAACTTGGATACGATCGCATCAAGTTCATTAAATAATTACGAGTCGAGCAAACGGTTCGATAATGATGCATTGCGATGAATAAATCATCTATTTATGCGCCGCGGTCGGGAAGTAGGTATTAATTATTCGCAATGAATATCAATTTATTATCAACATATTAACGTGAATATGTTAATAATTTATCGATAAATTTATGGTAATGGTAATGAATTATTCCTACTGAAGAAATGAAGAGATAACCGACCCGCATACTATTATTATTATTATTATTGTTATTATTATAAAGATAGAGACGTGTAGGTGTGGGGCGGGCAACAGGTTGAAAAGGCGCTAACGAGTCCTTTGTTTGCATGGAAACGTAATTATGCGGTGGAAGGACTGACACCGCGCCACGATGATGATGGTTATCAGCGGTTGTTCACTGGAAATGGAAATTAACGCCTGGATGCTGGTATATTATTATTCACAAACAAAAAATCTACCCGTGCTTTTTCTTCCGAATTTCCAATTACATACAATAAACATTAGCACTTCCACATTACAGTAAGTACATAATGAAATATTCATGAGCAGTACTTATGCAAATTGAGGCAAAGTGAGAAAGTTTTCTGCGAAAGAAAACTCACAATTTGTCATTGAATTAAAAAAAATGGCCATGTGATTGATGCACGGCAATATCGACATCGACCTTTAAATCTAAACGCGCTGCAAATTACCCGTGCGCCATCACCATCACCATCAATTCGCCTGTCGCGTGAGTTTTATTTCCCCGTTGCGCGTTGTAAAGAATCGTCAAAAGTGGCAATTTCGACAACGCGCGTTAATTTCATCCGTCACGCCGAAATAGAATTAAACGCCGACTATGTCCTACGTCCCATCTACGTCCATTGTCAACAGCTACCGGTGGAGTGACAATTTGACTGCATAAATGTTGATGAATCGTTGCTAACGACGACATTTTTTCCTCCCTTATGCATTGCAGAAGCATAAAAAATGCATAATGCAAATTTCCATATTGCTTGCATATTCATAGCGTCAACGATAGGCAGATGCGTGATAAAAATGCAAAAATCTGTGCGATGAAGTAGTCTGCCGTCCATCCCGTCCATTTAATTGCTATTCCGAGAAATTCGACTTGAATGTGATGATATTAAGTTGACCCTTTCACTTTCCTCTTTTCACGCTGATTAGGAGTGAAGAACGGTTGCAAATTGAGTTAACGCCCGCGCCCGAAATCAAAGAGTGGTGTGTTCATCACTTACGCCAAAAAGGCGAAATGAACTTAAAGCGAAACTAGGAGCTAATTACGTGTCACGGTTAATGACGACGTATAGCGCTAATGAGAGAAGGAATGAATGAATGAATGAATGAATGAATGCATTCATTGCGAGTTTAATTAAAATTGCGAACACAATGCTAACGTGGGCGGCGGCTGCTGTACGAGATGAAAGCGGAATAAAATACATAGATTTTGATATTCTGCATGGCGGGGGTGTGGTGGTGGTTGGCTTACCTGCGCTTTGGTGGAATGCGCGCCGCCCTGAAAGTCGAGCGTGCCGAAGGCGTCCGTCGAGGAGGTGCGCGTGTGCCGCGACGGCAGCCACACTTCGTTGCGATGCGGCTGCGGGGGCGGCAGCAGCCCATGGTAGGTGACGGCGCGTCCACAAACACATCTGCAAACATTCCTTCTTTACACACCAAATTCATTGCCGCGAATCAGCATCACTTAATTAATCATTTCACCAATTCGCTGGAATGAATCAATTTCATCCAAGCAGGAATAAAGTACGTTTTTTCTCTTGAGAAATTACTTTGCTTATTGATTTTTGCACACTTCAAATAGCGGTTGGAGAAGTATGGATGAAGAATGTGAATGTAGGACACGTCCCTTCCCGCCTTTGGTCATTCGATACGAAAGCAAAATCGATAAATTTTAATTAAAATACACATGAAAATATCAATCAAGGTAAGTACTAAAATTTAGGTAAAGAAAATGTAACTTTAGGAAAGCAAATGGGGGAAGAAGGGACGAGGGATAAGAGCATCCATAAATTATGCACTGCCTTCCGGAAATGTCAATACTTCATGCAATTCCTTCGCAAACAACTCGACAATACTCATACATCGGTTGTGTTTTGTATTGTTAGCTACAACGATCGATCCTCTCCATGCAAGGGGTCAACCTACATGGTATTTATTCATATTCGCTGGTACTATGTAAATGTCGGAAACATATGCAGCTTAAATTTCACTTGTCCGGAAAGGGAAAAGAACGAGCACGTGTTTGTCCTTTCCGCCGCGGCGCAGCTTTTCTAGGGCTTTGTGCGTTTGACCCTTTCGTAGTTTTCATTTAATGTATGTGAATCGGACTAAATTTAAACAATATTTAAGAAAATATAATACATAATTGTATTCGCACTACACTTGGTTCAAAGAATAAACATCAAAGCGCGGGGTGCAAAAAATAAGATGAAATAAAATTGAATATTATCCAGCTAGCGGATTTGTGTGTCGCCAGCTGCGAATAAGGTTTCCCAGAGTGGTGTTATCAATTTTCCGGCACCACACATATGATCTGCATGGCGCAAAGTAAACGGATTTTCATCGTTTTCCTCCATCGCACAACAGGCGGCTACATATTTTGTTTTTCTTTTAATATCGTATGAGAACTTACTGTTCGATTAGAAAGAAATTCTTGTTTGAAAGCATTTAATAATAATACATTTTTGAATCTGGACAAGAAATATTGATTTTTCGAGATATGGCCAAAAGAAATCAAATATCCTCTTGATTTCATTCATTCTTATACACTCGGTAAAGTAAAAAACAGGTTTTTCCCTCCAATCTCTACGATGTTAGCTAGCTCGCATTTTATACACGAATCAATGAATTAATCATATTAGTCATGGCCTGCATTGTTTTGAACAAACGAGGAAGGCTGTGCCTATAAACAATTTCGAATCAGGCAAGTTGAATTGCACATATCGCACGACCGCGGGCGGCACATTATCACATAGAATATAGACTGCAATGCCCAGCATCAAGGGTATCTGTGCGGCGTACGAACGTGTCCGTCAGTGCCTAACATCGTTGAGCCGCGACGAGGGTTCAGATCAGGAGGCAAGCTCGCCACCGACCACATCCACCACCTCACACGATGAGCAAGTGATGCCACCCCCGCCGACAACACCCATTTCGCCACCCCACTGGAACAAACTCTCACCGAATCAAAAGCAACCCGTCAACATGCGCTGTAGCCCAACCAAGGAGCAGCCAGAAGTAACTCTTGCTGCTGCTGACCAGCAGCAACCGCTAGCGCCGATGCAATGGACTCTGCCGCAGCAGCAGCAGCAGCAGCAGCAGCAGCCGCAACAGTTTCAGCACGCAGGCGATGCCACCGCCGTCCACACGCTGCAATGCCGCGCGGCGGGCAGCTCTACGTCGTCCACCGCCGCCACCTCTCACTCCTCGCTGCGCAACATCAGCTCGCTCCCGGCGGACGATACCAACAGCACCACCAACGAGGAGGAGAACGCATGCACAGATACCATGCCTTCGCCGCCATCATTGATCACTATCCCGCGAAGAAGGGGCCGACCTGTGTCTAGGAAGCCGAGGACGCCGACTACACCGCCGCAGCCATCGACACCACCACCGTCGGCGGTGAAGCAAGAACCGGAGTTGGAGCCGGTGCAGCGGCGCAATGCACGAGTACGTGCCGCCACGCGCGTTGCGCCGCCGCCGCAACGCGCCCGCACACAGCGCCGCCAGGTGCAGCGCGCGCCGCTGAAGAGTGTATGGCGCCGTCAACGTCGGAATGCGGTTGCCAGGAATGCTCCGGGTCGTCGTGCACCTCCCAACTCGCGCGTGGCAAAGCGTTTACAGAACGCAATAGAGCTCATTCCGGCGCAGACGCCGCTGCCGCCGCCACCGGCGAAGCGCGGCCGGAAGCGCAAGGCTGTTGATGCTTCCGGCACGTCCATTGGCTTTCCTGCAAAGCGTTCTCGTCAAGCGCACGATGACAGCAGCAGCAGCATGACGCGGTTTAAGCCATTTGTTGAGAAGTACGCGTGCAAGCCGAAGCTGAACATCACGGCGGTGATTCGCGATATGCACGCGCTGATGGATGCCGATTATCGGCGTGAGCGCCTAAACAAGTGTTCGGTGTATAAAGGATTGTGTGCTAGGTGCAAAACGCGTGCACGTCGCGTGCTTGGGAAGAGGCATGATTTGCAAATGCAGCGCGTTCATTTAAATGAACAGCGTAGGGCGGCGTTTGCAGCCGTGGCGGCCACAGCGGCGTCGGCGGCAGGAGTCGCGTCGAATTACCAGCGGCATGGACGAAAGGGCAATCGAAAGAAAAGCTAGTCATATAATTAGAAAAAATTAAGAAAAACCGCGAAGATCCAAATTGATTTCCTCACGTTAAAAGAAAACGAATACATTGCAGTCTATATAATCCCCTAATCAATCATTTATTCATATCAATCACACTGTGAATAACGTGTAGTAGGAAAAAGTGACTTAACTATTGTAATTTTTTGTCTTTAGGATATCGTAAATTCACTTGTCAATAAAAACGTGGTAACAATAGAAAAAACAGTATTTGCAATCAGAGTTGACTTTGGAAATGTAAATAGTGGTGAAACGCATTGATTTCGGGTGTGTAGCTGGGTGAGAAACCAGAAAACATTAAATCTTGGTGGTTGAAAGCGAGGGACGATGGCCGTGTTTCTCGCCTTGGGCAGAGATTTCGCCGCGCCGCGAACCATCTTCTCAGCCAAACAGCAGCAGAAGGCGCTAAGCGCGAAGTATCTGCTGCCGCACATGGTGAGCCGTCGCTGTGCCAAAGGATACGCCGCACGGACGAGCAACGCGCAGCTGCCGACGGCGGCGACGAAGAACAAGAACGCGATGTGCGGCAACGTGTATAGTCGCAGTGGACGCGAGCAGCGAGCAGCCGGTGGACGTCGCGGTCGCAACAAGTAGCCTGGCTGGAGGATATTGATTGAAAAC
>JARJDR010000174.1:0-10948 GCA_030264135.1 Myllaena sp. GC000078
CATAAACGAAATATCACAAACATAACAATTGATGAGCGCGATTGCTTGCCGTTAGCAATAACCGGTGTCATTGTCAAAGCGGTGTTTGTGTCGATGAACGCCTCGGTAGCGCACTCCGAAAATCACTCTTTGCCGAACTTAAAGACTTTACGCGAAGAAATTGCTCGAGGTGTTGAATACGCTGAAGCTACTGTAGTGCATGCAAGCGGGGATAAAACGTGTCCGATATTAGTGTGTGAAGCCACAATCATCGATCGCGATCGACATTTGTATCGTACAGCAGTAGCTAATGTACTTAAGAAAAATTACACGGGGTGAGTAAAGAAACCGCATCGTAATCAGCACTTTCTCACACAATATAAACGCACACAAGATAAACGCAATGGCAACATTACCAGACGCATTAAATTAAAATTAAGATACGTTTTCCGATGCGTATCTATTTATAACATCAACAATGCGCGCAGTTGCAATTTCACACGAGCGATGGTGTGCGTGATACGGACGCCATGTTCGACTCCGCCATCTTGTTTGCAAGATGGCGCGCAGCGGTTGAGCAGGCGCGCACTGTCAGTCAGTCTGGGCACGCACGCGGTGGCTACTACCTGCGGGCCGACAGTGGTGTGCGCGATTTCCGGCGGAGCACTTCAATGCGCTGTGTGCTGGTGAACGCGTTCAGCAATTGAGCGAGTCACACGTGCGCGTGCTTGCAGTGCGTCAAATCTAAGGGCTGATAAGTGCACCAGGCGTGCTCTTGCTCTTGCATTACGTGGGTGCGTGCGTGCGGTGCAGCTGGGTGGCGGTGTGCGTCGCGACCGGCCGGCCAACCCGTCGACTACGACGCGACGGGCGCACGTCGTAGTCGCGCGCACGGGCAGCTGTGTGTGCGCGCGTGGTGAGGTGAGGCAAGGCAATCGGAGAGACGGATGGGTGTTGCGCTGCGGCGACATTGTGCTCGGACGACGCTTTGCACGTGAAACTGAATCGGTCTGAAGCGATTATTAGGTAACGTAATTTCATTATTTCGTCAAGTGCGGATGAATTGCGTGCGTGCACGCCGTGTTTTCTTGAAATATTGCATTTTATATCTAACGCACGCATTTCACAGAAGAGAGAGATAGGCGTGCTTGCGCGAGTGTAGTAGTGTGCGGATACACTCACTGCCTGATGGTGAGTACTAGGCCAATCAAAGATTGTGGCGAATTGGGATTGTCGTCTGCTCACTTCTCGTTTTATAAATAATTTTCTTTTGATTATCAACATTTTACAATAAATGGAAATTGATTTTTAAATATTTATACGTTAAATTGTCGATTATGATCAGTTTTTTTGCACTAAACTGTCCGCAATTGTTTGGAAATTGTCAGGTTAGTCGCTAAAAATTATCCGTCCTCCATTTTTAAAGCTGCATGGCCTTTGCTAGGCATTTTGATCGGTTGAATAATAACAAATGAATTAGTCAATTATTCCTGATAACGACATTCCTACTTTTCAATCGGGAGAATCAATATCGAAGTGAAATCTATCAATTCATCATGATTACAGCAAGTAGAACCATACCGCAAAATAAATGCTGGGAATGTTGTTTTAATGATAATACATACTAGGTAATCTGTTACTTAATTTTTTCCTAATTGTTGTTTAAGCACATATTATTGTCGACAGTGTCTATAAAAATTTAATTTTTAGAAACTGACATCAAAGAAAACATGGAGCCAGTGAATCTTCTGCAATCATCGCAACTCAACTCTACGAACAAATATGCCAATCTCAGTGAAGCCACTGATATTGATATGCAGCACCATTCTGCTATGAATGGCAATAACGACACGGTTGCGGAAGAGTTTGTCTTTCACAATGGCAATGATGAATTTTCTTCATCTTTAAAAGAAAACGACCTTGAGAATGATTCACTGCTACTACACGATGAAGATCATGACTTGCTTCTGATGGCCAGCGGGTATGATACTCCAAATGAGACAGGCAAGATATCACAAGCTGCACCATCAAATTCCATAGGCCATATGAATTCATTTCTATATGAAGATATCTCAGATGATGAAGTCACCTCAATATTTGAAGTACGCAAGGACAACAAGAGGGAGTCATTTACAAGATCATTTGTTGGTTTAGACCTGGAAGACATTTCAGAAGCTGAGGATGAATTGGAATTTGTTGGAGACACAGCCGGAATTGATGGTGCTGTATATAAGTGTACACCAAATCAAGAATCAACAACTAATTCACCAGTGATTGTTGTGAAAAATGAACCATGTGATGAAGACTCTGATGCTCAGAGGTACACCAAGTTGATGACCAGCAGACCATCACTTCCTCCTTTTGAGGATGTATCCAGTGCGGAAGATGACATAGAAGATATGGAGAATGAAGATATTAATAATTCTACTGGAAACACATCTGATACACAAAGTTATGAGGACAGTGGAATGGAAATCTCAGAAATTAAGACTGAATGTACATATGATAGTAATGATGAAATTGTAGAATTTAAGCCTGCTCCTTCCTCAAGTGATGATCTCACCACTGATTCAAAGTCTCCAGATTCAAGACAAGATGACACAATGTGCAACATAGTGGAAGATTCAGATTGTGAGTATAAATTGCCTGCAATTCGTGAAGAGCATGTTGAAATTGCAGATACTTTTGTTGTTGAAGTGACTGCAATGGATAGTGAGATGACAACAATACCTATTGACGGAGGAGCAGCAGTTATACAAGAAGAGAAAATTGAAGAACAAATGTTAGAAGTTGAGGAGGAGGCCAATTGTGAAGAATCAGAAGAGAATATTGAATCTATTGTGGAAGAAATGAAGGAAAGTGAAATTGTGGAGAATTCAGAGAAAAACCAAGGATTGCTCAATGAAGCAATAGAAAATGAAGATGTCAAGAACGATCAAGAAACCGTGGATGAAAAAATAAAGGAGGAAGATACCAGCACGGATGAAAAAGTGAAGACCGATTGGGAGGAGGGTGCGGCGAAGGATGACACGGAAAAGAATCAAGGATTGCTTGATGAAGCAGTAGAAAATGAAGATGTCAAGAAGGATCAAGAAATTGTGGATGAAGAAATAAAGGAGGAGAATACTACTACGGATGAAGAAATGAAGACCGATAAGGAGGAGGTCGCGGCAAAGTATGACATATTCAGTGTTGAAGAAGTGAAGACCGAAGACTCACTCAAGGATGAAGTATTAAGTACAGAGGACACAGACATCGATAAACAAGTGAATATGGAGATTGTGGAGAATGAAGAAGTGATAAATGATTATGTAGAAATGAATCAAGTGGTGGAAAAGCAAGAAGTGATAAACGATTATGAAAAATTGAACGACGAAGTGCTCGATGAAGCGGAATCAACAATAAATGAAGATGTGACGAACGAAGATGGGAAGAAAGAAGAAACAGCGAAAAAAGATTCTGATGATTTGAGACAGCCACTTATTGGCAAGATTTTTAAAAGTGATAGAAAATCTGCTAGAAGTACAAAACCTCCTTGGCTAATGAATGAAAATACTGAGAATGTGGATAATGAAGATGAAGAGACTCATAGTGACGATTTATATGATGAAGATGACAAGAATTCTGGAGATAAAAGCGATGATTTCGCATTTATCTTTAAAGTTGAGGATGACGACGAAGTAGAAGAGAAATTGGAGATTGATGATGACAACGACATGCGCGAAAAACTACTTCAAATGTTGAAAAACACAAAGAAAACTGTGCCGTTGGTAAAAACCATCATTCCGAATTTATTAACCGACACACACTACGAAAAACGAAAGGTCAAACCAGTCGTGTCTAACGAATTCATCAACAGTTCGTCATTAGGCTTCAAGATTATCTCGGTCGCGGGCGGTGTGGATTTGGAAACTTCCAGTGAACCCGTTTCTGATACTCAGCCACCGGCCGACGATGATGCTCAAATCAAGGATAAATCGATTGTCGATGATAATGTTGTTATGATGGGTTGTGACGATGAGGGATTGCATACAATGGATGATGAAGATGTTAATATTCCCAAAGAAGTAATCATAAATGAGCATTTGGACATGCCCACCATTAAATTAACTAAAACGAATGATTACAAAAAAATTAAAGGTTGGAATAAGAAAAAACTTCTTACCCAAGATGAGTGCACAAATGAAACTGCGGATGCTGCAAATGTCGAAGAAGAAGAGCCACAACCGAGCTGTTCATACGCAACATCTGAGCAACCGGAAGAAGAACCACCGAAAGTGTTGGATACACCAAAGAAATCTGTCAGCGTCTTCTGTAGCAATAATCTCGATGGTTTTCTTGAAGACAAGGATCTAAAGATTAGCTACAACGTGCCGAACTTAAAATCGACAAATCACGACATCGATTTGCTGGACGGCTCCGTTCTTGTAGCTGCAGAAGAAACACAAGTAAAAACGCCTATTCTCGAACAGGACGATTCGAATTCTTCAACGATCATTTCGACAAAGGATAAAGACGTCTATAAGCCGCGTACACTGGCTGAAAAACGTAAAATGCTTTTGGATGATGGTAGCGTGCCCAAGAAGCGAGTCAAAAAGGAGCGAAAGAAGTTCTCTCGTCGCCCTTTCTCATCGAGATTTGAGACTCCTGAGAAGGAAAATAAGGAGATAACTGTTCAGCACTTCGACGCCGAAGAAAATCTTCTCGTCCCAATGGAACCGGATCAATCTCCCGTGATAATGACCGATAACTTGTTGGTTGCAGACGACATTCGTTTCCTCACCCGGGCGGAATCATTGCCCCAGGACTGCGCTTATACAAAAATGACTTATCGTTCTGGACCCATTATGGAAGGTGCTAAACGTAGCATCGTCGTACCAACGAGAACATCGTGCGCGCGTAATCGCTTCATAGTTTCACGGCTGGCCGAAATCAAACGCAAGCCCACTCTCGAGTTGGTGCCCACTTTAAGCAAAAGCTGTCGCTCTAAGCGGGTACCATCAATTTTGCGCACCCCTAGTAAATCAGATTTCAAACCGGGACCGTTGTGCAAAAAATTAGAACTGCAAATCTCGGAATCTAATGATTGGAAGACTATAATCACCAATCTGCCTGAAATCAAAATGCACGTCACTCCGGAGATTGGCAAAATAATCCATCCTGCCGCACGCCGTTTCGTTCGATTCGAAACGTTCGAAATATCTGAAGAACGAGCCGAATTCGCTTTAAGTATGATTGCCGCCAAGGACAAAAAGGCACGGAAATCATACCCATTCCCCACGCAATACGTGCACAATCAGCAACAGATAGTGATGCGCAAAGTCATCCGCCAAGATTGTGATTGGAGTAATGTTTCGACTTCGCGCCATGGGAAGTATGTCGAAACCGAGCTAGATATCCATCAGGGTGTCAGCAAAGTCGTGGAAGACTTGCTGGATTACATCGACACTAAAGAGATCGCATCGAAACCAATTCCATTTGATCGCGAACTTGATTCCACCGATGATATGACCGCACCACAAGCAGAGACGAAGGAAGGCAAGGAAGATCTGAAGGCAAGAAAACGCAACAATAATGTTTATCGTGCGCTGAAGAGTCTCAACGTTCGCATCGTCGACATGCCAAAGACCGACGCGAAAATGGATCACGAATGCAATAAGGAATACTGCAAGGACGGGTGCATATGCGAAAGTCTTCTTGGCTCGTATCCTCCGTCGAATCATTGCGGCGAGGCGAAATGCATCTTTAAATGCAGGTGTGGTTTTGCAAAATTAAGCAAAGCCGAGGCGAAAGGACAAGAAATCAGCGAACGCACACTCAGTCGTTTCGATAAGGAAGCCAAACGCAATATAACTGCTCGCGAAGAACGTGACTTCATGCAAACTGCCGTACGTTCAGGCAACAACACGATCATCTTGGCCAAAAATCGCGAGAGTAAACGTCAGCCTAAGTTCAATTTCAAGCGGTACCAAGGTTACCATGTTAATTTCCGCGATGAAGAAGCGCTGCAGCAGCAAATCATCGAGAACGATCCCAAATTGCGGGACTGTTGTCAGGTCGAACTGATTCGATCCGATTTCTCTGGTATTATTCCTTATTGCTTGGCGCATAATCTATATGAATGTCATTGCGGTGGTAAAGCTGCATATGATCCACGCGAGCAGCGGTTGCTTGCACAGAAATTTACCGACTCTGTTAGAGCCAAGTACAATACGTCACCGGAGAAGAAATTGGAACCACCGGACCTTGAACCCGAGATTGAGATTGACGTGGAGACCATCACGAAACCAACTGCCATCGTGAACGCACTTCCGGCAAAGACGTTTGAAAATATGGTTGCGCAAACGCTGGCATTATCGGCGCGTCTTCGC
Organism: Myllaena sp. GC000078; assembly: GCA_030264135.1. Lineage (NCBI taxonomy): Eukaryota > Metazoa > Arthropoda > Insecta > Coleoptera > Staphylinidae > Myllaena > Myllaena sp. GC000078. The sequence continues at coordinate 6,351 of JARJDR010000174.1, forward strand.
GGCACCGGCGCTTATTATCGCGCTCGTAACAGAACCAACAAGTACAAAAACACAATGGCGCGCAAATTGAAATTCGACAAAACGGTCGATGCGGACATTGTCAACAAATGGATACTCCTGCCGTCGGATGTCCGCGTTGCGCACAACATCGGCGAGAAACATGCCTATCCTGAGTTTGCCGATGCAGCTGACAATGAGCCGCATCGTGGAAGACTACGTACAAAATTGTCACAAGAGGAATTTGATGAGCTCTTCAAGGACGAATGCCAATTTTCAACTCAGAGTTCTTCAGAACTACCACCGGTGTTGCAAAAAGAGTATAAAAACCGTTCCCTGATTATTCAACCGGTGGCGGCAAAGCGGTCGGTTGCATCAGTGGCACCCACCAAACCGATCGTCAACCCGCGACCACTCCACGTCGTCGTGACAAGCTTAATGGCTTCAAATGCAATGTACGTTCCGCGCGATTCCATTAGTCGGCAATTCTCGCAGATGATTGGCCACAATCGAACAACATTGAAGGACTTCCGGCTGTTGTTGTGGCCCTCCTTGACGTATTTGTACGAGAAGCGATACATCCAGATTTGGTTCAGCAGTCATCAAGGAAAATTACGCTTTATCGTCACCGATCCAATGACCACACCAAAGGCATTCTTCACGAACATACGCACCTTCGAATCGCATGACTCACCGTACGAGAACATTCGCATTGATTTCATTCGCTGGGTGCTGACTAAAAAAGGTCCTGATAGAAAGGATCCCAAAAACATTTTGGTCATCCTTAAACTACAGGCGAACTTGTGGGAAATTTGTGGCATTTGCGAAAAGAATCTTGAAGGGAACCATAGTGTTGGCCAAAACGGTACCGAATCCCGCGGTTCGTCAGACGCGCTGGTAACCATTAGCGATTCGGATGAGGATGATACGAAAGAAAACGTGAAAGTGATAAAAAGGGAGAAAGCGGTGGAGGAAGAGACTGACCCACTCGAAATTCCAAACGAATTCAATAGCGCCGACACTGATGAGTGCAGCCCGATCGAGATTTCCCCTAGTCACGATTCAGTATCGAGCAATGGCATGGGAAAGATCAAATTTGCTGATGAATCCACGTACAAAACCGTAAAACAAGTGGTTTTTGCGAATGGCGCGTTTTCGATGAAGCATTTAATTCTGCAAAACTTAGACGACGAAGAGAAGGGCGATGTGTGCGTTTCGGCGGCGTTACCGCAGGTCGGGCCTGCTTGCAAGTGGCGCGTGTTGAAGGTGAATTCCAATTTCGCGATCCTCTCATTTCTTCGGAACGGCTTTAACATCAAATGCAGCGACATTCTGACGATTATGAAGGTGTCGGTACGCTACGCAAAGACTATCTTCATAAACACGCCTGAGATCAAGAGGAACTATCTGCACAAAGCATTCGGCATTTACGTAACACCAATATTCCAAGACAGAATTTTTATCGGCCCGTATCTGCATCAGGAAGAGCATGGCCTGGAGACGCTGCGCTTCCTGAAGAACAACTTAATCGGCACGGAAGTGTTCAACGTTATGCACGGCATCACAAACGTTGCAACCACCGGTTTATGGTATGTTCAAAATTTGCTGGAAACGCCCACGTCGGATAAACCCGTGATCGATTTGACCGAAGAAGAGAAGCTGGCATCGATTAAATCGAGCTTGCCCAAACACCATATGATGCCTCCGCCGTCGATAACCCGGTCACTTCTTAAAACGAGTGCAATCTCTCCAGAAAAGATCGTGCACAATAAAGTCCCGAGTCTGCCGGTGAAAATCAACGATGATACCTTCATTGTGAAGAAACCAGACCCGACAAAGCCGGTAGTTGTTCGCACTGCCATTGCCACGAAGAGCACAGGTGGCGGCCCACGGCCGTCATTGCCAAAATTAATCAAACTTGTATCAACGCCACACATTCCGGGACAACGCGTTCATGTAAATAATTTGGAAACGACGGCGACAACCAAGATGAATCCTGTGAAACAGCTGAAGCCGAGATCAGTTAGCACCGCAAATGACCATGCGATTAATGTCAAGATCATTAAGTTGCAATCATCAATCGACATTGCTTCGGATATGAAGATGCTAGAATCAATGCTGCATCAGGCAAAGACTGCCACGCCGAAGGAGCTTGAAGTGTTATTTATGAAACGAATCAGAATGCTGATGCGGCACAACGGGCTACCCTTGCCAATGGGCGGCATACCAATCTGCTTTCGATTGAATTTCGGAAACGGTGTGATTATGGGTTATTCATACGAGAAGAGAATCTATGTATATTGGCCTGGTAATTTAACCCGCCGCTTTGATTTCTACGATATGGAAACAACCATATCCTGGCTTGAAAGGTATGCGACATTTGTAGCACTCCCATTTACGATACTAATTCGTATGCATTTGTAGCGAACTTCACGAGGTCTTCATTTGCATTCCAACCACATTTACGATTAAGGTGACTCCGGTTGCTTCGCAGCAGTTCTTTGAGTATCACAATCGCGGGATCATTTCGCAGAAGTATTTTAATGAAATTTGTGTAAGTATTGTTATATTACACCTGTTGAATATGAATGATATTTTCTTATTTCGGCACGAATAATGTGTATCGTTGGGGATTATTTGCAGGTAATCGGCGAGTTCGGCATTATGCGCTTGGCTGAAGCAAAGCAATTCCTTCTGTGCAATCCTGACATTGCGAAGCAGAAATTGGCGTGGGCGAAAGGGAAGAGCGACAAGTTCAAGCGAGCCGTCCTGCAAATCATTACTAGCAATAATATGACTCGTGCGGAGTTCGAGGAAAAGGTGAGTCAAAAACTAACTTGTCGGTATTATTGATTTTATTTTTGGGCATGTCATATTTGCAGTGCATGGAAAGATCAAATAAGCAATCACGCACAGTTCTGTATGTGTAAAAATTATGTGCATCAATCGCGATATTTTTATAGAAATATATTTTTAAGTTTTATTTATTAGTAATAAATACATTACTACATATATACCTATGCAATGACTTGGCATGCTTGAAAGATCGCAATCACATTAATTTTTATTTGCGAAACCTATATATGCCCATCCTTTATGCATTTCCCTCAAGCGACGACAAATCAGCTATTTTTCATTATACCCACAGATCAAAAGCCTTAGAGAGAAAACAAGAGCGACTGCGAATACAATCATTCCGGGAGATTACCGCGCAGGCCCTAAACTGGCTCCCACATCGAAACAGGCGCGCAAGGCGTCACTCGCGTTGAATAAAAACGGTGACCCGATTATCTGCATTGATTCGGACGACGATAAGGAAGCAGTGCTGCCGAGAAAACGCAAATTAATTGACTTTGACAAGACAATACACGGCGGCAAGAAGCGGCGAAGAACAGCGCAACTCCTTGTCGATCAGCGGAAGAGTCTCTTAACAAGAGTGGGTGGTGTCGGTGCACTTAAAGTTGGACCGACTGCGCCGTCGCCGCGAGCGGATAAAAATGTGATGGAGATTGACCTAACGCACATGACCACGGAGCGTGTGCAATCGTTGCTCAGCAAAAACATACATGGCGGCAGCATCACGTTAACGAAGTCACAGGTAGCGGCGCTGCAAGAACTGTCGAAGATGGCGAAAGATTGCAGCGGTACGTAATATGGTATACACTCAACATAATTTCCTTGTTACGCAATGTTTGAACTAGAATTGTATTTCCCCCTGCATACCTACAATTACTAGATATTATTTGTATTCCCTATGTATTGTATAATATTAATGATGCCATTCTTTGATTTCCAAACATTTTTGCATTTACTTTTTGCATTCGTTTTGTTTCATGTAAATATGTCGTATTCATAACTATATATGTGATAAATACGTTTTTCTAAATACACACAATTTGTCTGTTGAATATGTCTTGCGTTACCTATCCCCATCATTTGTCGGCAATTAAAAAGAGATCATCATGATGCGATTGTGGTGCGGCGTAATGTATCGTGCGTGACAACATGTGACAAGTGGACATATGTGAGTACCACGAGTACCACATACTGCCACATACTTCTGCAGCGAAAGGGGTATGTGGGGGTGCCGAAATTGCGACGCAATTATGCTGACCTGGTCTCTAATTACTGGGTTTGACCGCACACTAATTGTTATCAAACCAATTTTTACTGTGTGAACTATGCAGGGCGTTCATTTACATGATGCGAACATGACATTCTTCGTGATATTTTTCGTAATCATAAAAATGCTCCAATTTAAAATCACACGCAATTTACTCTTGCCTGTGGTAAGAACACATCGGTTTGATCAACGTTGATGCATATTAGTACCTCTATTCTCTACGTGGGATTTAAATGGGATTAAGGAAGCGATTGCCATAAATCGATGAAATCAATGAAAATCAATTACACTGTACAACAAATTTTAAGTTTAAAAAACTTTCATGTACGCGAATATATTTTTTATACTAATTCGACAGTGCTGATTTCAAATCTGAAGTCAGTTTTTGTCCATCACCCACCACTTTAATGAAAATGAAAATGAAGTCAAAATGAGTCAAAATCACCAAATTTTTTTCAAGGACGAATTCTGGCGAAAC